>PPNT02000015.1:0-230666 GCA_003708285.2 Petasospora xylosilytica | reverse complement strand
CTGTTTCCCACAATATTACGTATGGTTTTCGAGCTTTGACACCAAAGCTGGTTCGATTCACTGGTGCAATGCCTAGTTCGAACCTTCGCCAATAACTCAGCTTTGGCGCTAGATACACACAAATGACACACACAGGGGCCTTCTACTCGTCGTTAAGGTGCTCCTCATAACCATTAGCAGTGTATAGCACCGCTGTTTCCCTCAGTACTTGGGGTGTTTTCTACGTTTCGGCACCAAACGAGACTCCATTCGCTCGTCCAATCCCAAGTTCGAGCCTTCGCCAATAACTCAGGTTTGGCGCTAGATACACACAAATGACACACACAGGGGCCTTCTACTCGCCGTTAAGGTGCTCCTCATAACCATTAGCAGTGTATAGCACCGCTGTTTCCCACAATATTACGTATGGTTTTCGAGCTTTGACACCAAAGCTGGTTCGATTCACTGGTGCAATGCCTAGTTCGAGCCTTCGCCAATAACTCAGGTTTGGCGCTAGATACACACAAATGACACACACAGGGGCCTTCTACTCGTCGTTAGGGTGCTCCTCATAACCATTAGCAGTGTATAGCACCGCTGTTTCCCTCAGTACTTGGGGTGTTTTCTACGTTTCGGCACCAAACGAGACTCCATTCGCTCGTCCAATCCCAAGTTCGAGCCTTCGCCAATAACTCAGGTTTGGCGCTAGATACACACAAATGACACACACAGGGGCCTTCTACTCGTCGTTAGGGTGCTCCTCATAACCATTAGCAGTGTGTAGCACCGTTGTTTCCCACAATATTACGTATGGTTTTCGAGCTTTGACACCAAAGCTGGTTCGATTCACTGGTGCAATGCCTAGTTCGAGCCTTCGCCAATAACTCAGCTTTGGCGCTAGATGCACACAAATGACACACAAATGGTAGATCTGGATCTGGAAGCGGTTGGTGGTGATGAGTGGATAGCAGCACTAGTTTTTAGATTAGTGAGGGGCAATTGGCTATTTGGTACATAGACGGTGTAGTAAATGGGGTTCAGTGGGTGAATCGTCATATACTGGGTATAAGGCGTATGACTTTTGATGCAATTTAAAGAGATCATATTACTGTAAGAGACATGTGTATCTTATTACGTTAATTCATACAGAGCCTTGGCTAACTTGTTCGTAGAGCTCAGAAAATCGAATCGACTATTGCAAGGATGTGTCTTTGGGAATAAACAGCATTAGACAATCTTCTGTTTGACAAAGAATGATCTGAGGTGGGTGAGTTGCCAGAAGCAAGTTCCTCCCAATGCAACCATCTGGATGATAGTCCAACGGACAACACGGGAGTTTGTCGCCTCACTCAAGTCTCTGAACATAGCTTCTCTTTCCCTGGTAAGCTTCTGCTCCCTTCTAATCTCAAGAACTTTGTTGTTCAAAGCTTTGACTCTCTCTGTGAGTGACTGGACTTTGCCTTTCTTCTTGGAATCGAGCTCGTCCCCATCCCCAATTTGGAACTCGACATCGATCTTCGTCTTGATTTTGGCCAACCATCCCTGTGATTGAGGCTGGAAGCAGATTCTATGGTCACCGCTGTCAATTGCAGAGAATGTGAACTCTCCAAGTGGTGCACCTTTTTGATGAACAACTCTGTGGTTGTCGTCGAAGACCTCCTGTTGTAAATATGTTAGTAGATGGCCCCTTTTAAAACTGGAAAAGAGAGAGAGAGAAACGTACCTCCACATCAATAATGACCCCTAATTGCTTCTGAGTGGTCTTGGTGAAGGTTTCGGAGCTCTGGTCGAAGACTTCGACCTCATACTTTCCAACAAGGAGTGTTCCTTGAGAAAGCTCTTTGTAGAAACACTTTCTCTCACCGCCGGAAAGGTAGAAGTAGAAAGCGTTGGCTGTAGCCAAGTAGAGAAACACGGTAGAAAAGATGCTCAGCTTCATGCTGGTGGGAGCGGGAACCTTGAGTGCTGTACGTGAGTGCAGCAAGGGTAGCGTCGTGTGTTGTTCTGTGATTTGATGGACACGTCAATCGAGACGTGGCGCGAAGCTGTTCGAGCGAACGCGGTAACTAAAACAGTAATTTTCGCGAAACGAGAAGAAGTGCTCAGGAGGGCGCACGGCACGGCTAGAAGGAAGCAAGGCATGGCGAGCCGTTTGAACTCTTACCAGCTAAAAAGCACACCGATACCTCGCCTGCTGATAAAAGAAAAGCGCCTATGAACTTATCTTTACTTGACCCATTCTCTGCCTTGAAGGAATACCCCGAAAACTTGACGCATACTCTCTCTTTCGGTAACTCTGTCTTCGTGAAGTACAGCGATCATGGCGACTACTTGGCATCAGGACTGGACACTGGAGAGATCTTGATCATTGACAATGATACCAAAGGTGTTATCCGAACACTTACAGGACATACACGGTCAATTCAATCACTCTGCTGGTCAAGATGTGGAAGATACATCCTCTCGTGTTCGAGAGATTGGAAGTGTTTGGTTTGGGACATGGAGAGCTCTGCCATTGTGCGGTCATTCAACTTCAATGGACCTATCTGGAGTTGTGAATTTAATCCATGTGATCATGAGGAGCTTCTTATATCACTCTTCGATGGACTTCCAAGGCTTGTGGACAAGGAAAATACGGTAAGTGTGCTACAAGAGACAAAAGTTCTGGTGGCGGCCTTCCATCCCAGCGGGGAGTACATTTTCACAGGATTGGGCGATGGATCCATATCCATCATATCCAGAAAGACGAAGGCGGTGATTAAGAACCAAAAGATTGCCAATTCTGCTATCAAAGGCATTGTTTTCTCTACAGATGGGCGCAAGATGGCTGTCAATTGCTCGGATCGCATCATCCGCCAGATATCACTATCAGACAATTCTGCGGATCAACTTTTGTGGATTATGGAGGAAGAGCACAAGTATCAAGATTTGGTGAACAGAATTCAGTGGAGATCTATCTGCTTCAGCTCCAACGCAGAACATTTGATTGCTTCAGCCTATGGCTCCGCCCGTGATATATACGTCTGGGAAACATCGATGGGTTCCTTGATCAAGATTTTGGAAGCACCCAAGGAGGAGCTACTGGGATTTGAATGGAACTTCCAGAAATGTATCATCTGTGCAACAGGTCTCAGTGGGACCATTTACATGTGGAGTGTCATGGTGCCTCAGAAATGGAGTGCTCTGGCTCCAGACTTCGTTGAAATTGAACAGAATATTGACTATGTTGAGAAGGAGGATGAATTTGACATTGATCCGGACGATGAGCTCAATCAGAAGCAGCTAGATGGTGAAGAAGAGATTATCGATATTACAGAAAGAGAACAGAACGATGCCAGGGGTTTTGAACTGAAGAGAGGCTTCGTGATACCTGTTGAGTATGATCAGTCATCTACCTTGGGTAAGGAGTCAACGGGCCATGTTAGTGCTGGGGTTAAAGCATGAATTCAGCCATAGCTAAATAATAGTTATAGCTTACGCTGTACGATGTACGCTGTAGCTATTATATTTCTTATAAGAAGTGGGTGCTAGACGTACTCCAACTATGATAATAAGGGCAAGACCCGCTGGCTAGGCCGGCTGTGCTTTATCTCTCGAGTCTCGAGACTGCGCGGGCTGAACTAATATATGAGGCAGCAGCTAGGTTCCCCTCAGGCCGTGGCACTTAGACTCAACCCTGTCATTACTATATGTATCGGGCCTGGAACAAGTATACGTGTGGAAGCAGAATTATATATGACATCACTATGGCCAAGGAATCATAATTATGCTCATACATTATAGATAAAGCAACTAGACAATATATCAAGAGTGCTTATGGTATAGGTTAAACATGTGGCGCGGTCTAGGCCGCGCAAGCAGCGTTATATTTAAAGTTGTGGAGCGCGCCAGCGCGCCAACCATATATTAGGCCAGCGCGCTCGACGTCTCCGAGTCTCCCATGTCTAGACCCCAGAGTACATTGTTAAGTACACAACATTAAGTCATGTGTTGATATCTCCACGGTAACAACACACATGAAAATCAGGCATGCACATTTTGGTGATGGAGCACACTATGGACGGTCGCGAGGTATTTAAATAGCAAGATCCCCTCCTGCCCACATCTTCCTTACAACCCCTTCTGAGGAAGGCCAGGATCTTCACATCGCACGGGCTGTTTCTTCCAGATGGGCCACGAAATGGTGAGTACTACACGCACACACGCAGATCTATCGTCACATCAACTTCTGGCCTTCTCAGTGGGTCCCTCTGTGCTCGCCACTGGATCAAAGGAGCCGCACACATACCGCTACCAAGTGATTCGAACCGAATGAACTACACACGGAGAGATCCAAGTGTGTGTTCGCCATTTCTCTTCACGGTAGCACGAGCCACATTGGGAGCTGACTCTTACGTGTTTATGGCCGTTGTGCAGCAGACCAGAGAAGTGCCACAGGTGCCGGATCCGCTACAAGGCGCGCGCTCTAGGCCGCCCCGCTACCCCTTGAAAAGGTACTAACATACCGGCTTCAGGAGAATGCAAGAGCAACACACCAACAAACATCTTCTATCAACTCATTGGGTTCCATTGTGGAGCCATTGACTCCCCCTGACTTAGGAGATCAATTCGCCCTCCCTCAAGGCGCCCAACTTTCCGCGGGTAGCACCACCGCAAACACCACGCCTTCAACTTCTTCAACGCCTCTCTCGTCCCTGAACACAAACATAGGTGGAAACACTTTCAGGTCGAGATTCAAGTCATTGCCTCTGGTAACTGAGCTCGACTACAAATTCAACCAACTCAACATCAACAACCTTCAGAAGCTCTCTACTGGAAACTACCCTCACTCCGCCACCTCAAGTGCTGCCACCTCAGGTGCTGCCACCTCGAACTCTTCGATTCCGCAGATCTCGCTACAGAACTACCAACCACATAACGATCAAGAACTGGGATCGTATTCAAGACCACAGAATTGCATCCCTAGACATCAATTACAGCAGCATCACTCTCTGCCTGCCATCCATACCCATCACTCGAGAAGAGAGTCCACATCTTCGACCTCTAGCTCGACTTTCAAAAATCATGATGAGCTCAGTCCGATTCCAATTGAACAGCTGGATATTTTGAAGCTCTCCGTTGACCAGTACGGATGTCGGTTCCTGCAGAAGAAACTTGAGATCGACAACAGTGTGAAGGACATCATCTTCGACAAAACATTCAGCAACGTGATTGAGCTTATTGTTGATCCTTTTGGAAACTATCTTGTCCAAAAGTTGGTTGACTATCTTTCGACCTACCAGAAGAACCTCCTCATCGAGAAAATCCACCCTTACTTGTTTCTTATCTCGATCAACCAGTACGGAACAAGAAGCTTGCAGAAGATCATCGACAGAGTCAGCAACACATACCAGATGAACTTGATCATCAAGGGCCTGCAGATCAATGACACTACAAATCTACTGGAAGATAACAACATTGTCAAGCTCATCAAAGACCTGAATGGAAATCACGTTGTTCAGAAGTGCATTTTCAGATTCCCCTCTGAGAAGATACAGTTTATCATTGACTCAATCTGTCTCAACAACAACATTGTGCGCATTTCCACTCATAAACACGGCTGCTGTGTTCTTCAAAAGCTACTCAACAATGCTAACTTCGACCAGATTTTGAAGATATCCAAAGTTTTGCTGTTGTTCCTTGATGAATTGATCAACGACCAGTTTGGGAACTACATCATTCAGTTCTTGTTTGAGTTGGACTTTCTCAAGTGTTCCAGCAAGATTGACTTTTTAGTTGATGAGTTCTACACCAAAATCCGCCGCTGTATCATTCAGCTGTCCTGTCTGAAGTTCTCATCCAATGTGATTGAGAAATTCATCAAGATTTTGAAAATCAAAGAGAACTACCTGTACCTCAATGAGATCATCCATACCGTCAACTCCAACTTTGAGATTCTGATAAAAGACAAGTTTGGGAATTATGTTATCCAAACTCTCATTGACCAGTTCTACAATTTGATTGAGTTGAGAGACGAGATGAACGTTCTTGTTAACACGGCCAAGAGCTACCTTCCAGTGATCAAGGCAGCCCCTTACTCCAGAAAGATTCAGCTCAAACTTCAGCAACTTGAGGCAAATCATCACTCTGAGCTGTACGGTCCAGTCATCATGAATATGCCATTTGGCCAAGCCGACTTGGAGAAACAGGCTTTTTTCTCATATCTGGGCACAAACTCGAACACCAGTTACACACACAGCATCGGCCATGGACCACAATTTAACTCATATTACACACCAAACCAAGGTCAATACATCACTCAATCGAACTCAGGGTACATCCAAGAAGGAGTTTATGGACCAGAGGATTATTTCTCTCGCCCATTCACGGACCAGTCATCAATGGGCTGATAGCTGGCATGGTTTGTCGCGCATCTACCTCACTGTCTCTCCACTTTTGTTTTATTTGTTATGTCATGTCTACACACTCCTAACTTCTCGTGTAGTCGTTTAATTGAAGCATCCAAGAATTATTTTCAACTATAAAAATCAACGGAATCATTCGAGAGTACCACCAGCTCTTCGGATCTGGAATTCCACTCTGATCCCAGAATATGGCCGCTGCCTCGATCTTCTTTGGTGATCATTTTGAGTGGAGCCGGGCTTGATAGATCATAGAGCTCAACCAAATCTTTTACACTTAACAGGAAGCATCTTTGGCCCACAGCGGAAATAGATTCTCCAAATACATTAACGACGTTCTTGGCAGAGTTGAAGTCTTGAATGATCTCTCCAAATCCACGTCGTCTATCGAATAGCTTCAATTTCTTACCGATAGAGGAACCCACCACAAGATTATTGTCCAACGTTTTCAGACTTGTGACTGTCTGTAGGCCGTTGTGTTTGAAGGATTGTGATTTCCCGAATGCTTGTCTTCTGTCCCAAACTCTGATGTGGCCAGATCGGTATCCAATCAGAGATGTGTGACTATCTTGATCATCAAGGCAGAGCGGATCACCTTCTGCATTTATATCTTGCACTGGTGTTAGTCTACCAGTGTGCTGGTGGAGCACTGTGATTCTCTTGTTGGAGCAAACTGTGATTGTTTGAGTGGAGCTGTTGTACAGGGATGTGTTGAATTCCTGTCTTGTGGAGCTCACAAAGCTCTCCTTTCCAACAACCTCAGTATCGTTGTTTAATATCAGAACTTCAATTTCACTGGGCTCATCAATAGATCCATACCACGTTCTTATGAGGAGTCTGTCCTGTTCAAGCTCCATCTTCCTTAAGAGCGACATGCTCTTGTTCACTCTGCCCCAGATCAAATGAGGGTAAACGGTACTTTCTTCAGAGTTTTGGCCTTCTTCTGAAACATTGTAGACATTTGTGAGGTCACTTGCAATGATTTTCTTGGACACTGATGACGGGCACATTCTTTTCAGTGTTGTAGGAAGGTTGAATTGAAGGCTTCTCGAGCGCTCAAGCCCCGATAGCTGGGTACGGGTTACACTACCCAGAACAGTTCCTTCGCAGCGATGACTCGTTTTGCTTTGAGGAGATAAAAAAGATGGATATGGGAGGGTGTTGCTGTGTTTGTGCCTCTCCACAAGCTTTTGCCTCTTGAATATGGTCCTCTGATGCTCTCTGTCGGACTTGATGGTCTCTTCGTTGTACTGGTGATGAGGAGCTGTATTCTTCTCAATCTTGAAGTACCGATTCTTTTCGGTATCAAAGAAGTACCCAGGTATCTCAGGAGGCATTTGTCTTCTTTTCTGAGTATCTGGTGGGGAGGTGAGAAGTTGCTTTCCGCAGGGTCACGAGAAGATAATAGATTGGCCTACTCCGCGATGGAAATGTTGCGCGCGCGATGAGCCATCAAGGATCAAGGTCAAGGTCCAAGGCACCAAAGCACCAAGGAGGGTCAAATAAATATTAATAAGGGGTGGCAAGCGGGATCTCGAGCTAAAATGACTTTTCGTAAACCACTAAGCAGTAACATTGACTTTAAAGAGCTTAGTCTTCGGTCGGTGATTTGAACGGTGCAACGTAGATTGAATAAGTTACGGAGGCCAGCATTGACGTAGTTGAGATATCCCGATCAGCTTAAGATTAATCATTAATCACGTCCACAATCAGCCATTGAAACGAGGTTGAATCAACTCCAAAAGTCTTCGTGAGCGGCTCCCATACCCTCTTGATCTGTTTGATGAGGAAGATATGGGGATAGGAATGGATGGATCCTCACTTGTGTGTTCTGGGGAAGACCAATCAGCTGGGCAGAAACTTCTGTTGATGATCAGTGATTGTGCCCTGAGCTCTGCTGGTGTCATTGTGTTTCCATTTGCAGATGTGTCAGGCTGTGACTCGATCTCACGACGGCAAAGTGGACAAGAAACATTTGACTTAAGCCATTCCAACAAACATGAGCGACCAAAGACGTGGTTGCAAGGCATCTGGACTGCAACATGCTCTGGTTGTTCCTCTTCCTTTTCTTTCTGTTTCTTCTTAATCTCTTCCATCTCCTGGGTGTTGGGCAAGCGATGGTACTCTGTGTGAGCCCTGGCAGTGGCATCTGAAGGGAACCACATGCCGGGGTCCGAATCAAGAATCTGAGTTCTCTCCTCCAATGCCTTCTTACGTTTCGTTTCCTCCAGTTTTGCATCATTGTTATCACCAGATGTTAGTGGAGG
This sequence comes from Petasospora xylosilytica, assembly GCA_003708285.2. Taxonomy (NCBI): domain Eukaryota; kingdom Fungi; phylum Ascomycota; class Saccharomycetes; order Phaffomycetales; family Wickerhamomycetaceae; genus Petasospora; species Petasospora xylosilytica. The sequence goes on along the minus strand of PPNT02000015.1, from coordinate 222,019 downwards.
GCTGAACTGTTCGTAGCAAATTGGGCAAGTTGTTTCCGAAGGGGGTAAGTCCTTTGGGTCGACGATTGTGAGATGCTTGATGGCGTCCTCCGTGGCTCTCTTGGGTATTCTCACACCGCGTTGCTGAATGACGTCCTCTATGAGATCTCTCAGGAACGGTGGAAGGTTGTTGAAATTGAAGACTTGCTCTCCGTTGGGGTTGATGTTTCCCCCTGGGCCAATGTTGGTTCTGTTGATGGTGACGGAGAACTGTGGTACTGCAGAACCGAAAGCCCCTCTGAAAAGCACATCCGGATCAGTGGTGGGCACCTGCTCTAGGTTCACACCCTCTGGAGGTACTAGAATGGGAATTGCGTGTACAACTGGAGGTCTTCCCGCTTGTTGCCCCTGTGGCGCTTGTGCTCCTTGTTGTTGATTGCTGTTATTGCTGTTGCTGGCCGCGTTGCCACCATGGCCCCCAGTGGCGCCCGAGTTTGCCGGGTTATTCTGATTGTTCATCTCTGTGATTTGTCTGTGTCAATGACTGCTGTCCCTGGCTGTTTCGACGAACTTTGTGGCCTTTTAAATTGAGATGATGCTCGTTGTGCTGTTGTGTTTGCCCCCTAAGTTTATCTCCCAATTATTCAGCTGGACCGGTGATATAGCGGAACCTTCTGGAACCTTTCGCGCGGCCACCATCTCGGTTACCGGTATCTACGATCACAGCCCCCACGGAACTACAAGTCCAAATAAATCAAGGGTCTCGTTAACATTCAATCGAAGTGACCTGGTTAGAGGTACTGTCTCCGTATACCTTGCACGAGCTGTTTCTGCTCGAAGGGCAATCCCTCAATTACTTCCGGCGACAGCTGGAGAACCTGGGCAATGGTACTGGCCTCGTTGGCAGGGAGCTTGTCAAGTTTGGCAGCAATATATCCTGGGAGAGCAGGCCATCTTGGGTCTGGCCGTGAGATTGGGGGCTCATTAACTGGCGTGTCCCGGCGCTGGTTCACAGGTGCAACGCTCGCACTTCCTGGTCTAGCAACCTGGAGAGCAGCGGTGATCAAGTTGGAGTCGATGAGTCCCATAAGAAGCAAGGCTTGTGCCGTAGCAATAGGAATGTTTGGAGACATGTTGAATGCCTGTTTAGCAGTCTCCGGGTTGAATGTGATCAATGTCTTGAGTGAGGATATGAGCTCAATCATTTGCGGTGGTGGAACTGCTTGCAAATTGGAGGAAATCTTATCATCCATGGTGAATGATTCGGCCTTGAAAGCTGGGAGGTAAGATGACGCCTTCGTTAAGATCTCTGGCATAGGTACCTCTGCCTTAGGAGCAGTTGGTAGTGAGAAGCTGTGAGACTGAGCCTGGTTCTGGTTCTGGTTTTGGAATTCCGGCGGGTCACCGTTGCGCATTTCCGTTGGCAAATTAACATAGAAGGGAAGATGCTCTCTCGACAGCTGGAGCGGCACGCGGTCTCTCTGTGTGGTCCGCAACCCTTCCTTTGATATCTCGGCTCTGAGCCTTCTGTTTGGTCCCATAGTTACCTGCTTCAAGAGTCCGGTGGCTCTGAGGGCCTGGTCAGGCGTAGTGTACTCGACAAACACGAAGTTCTTCGTGCGCCCAGATGGATCGATCCTGACTCTGATGTCAACAATATCACCACTTCCAGCAACAACACTGCGGACAATCTGCTCGTTCCAATCTTTGGGGACATTTCCCACGTAAACAACGCATGACCCATCCGTTCTTTGTCTTTTCTCTGGTGGCTCAGGACCGGCTGACCCCTCGTATCCACGACGCGAGAAGGGATTACGCGACATCTTGGTTCACTTGGAGCAGGCAGGGTGAAGGTTACCTGATGGATGGCAACCGTGTGTCTTTCAAGGAATGGAAGCTCGTTCTGAATGTCCCTTCTGAAGAAGATCGTGGGTGTATCTGGTGAGGTTGAGCTGTTGAGTTTGTGTTCGCTCTTTTTTCCGAACACGGAGCTTGCTTACGTAATCCATCCGGCTGCACTGGTTGAGATAGAAGTCCATTGGATCTCCTTTGCATTCAAACCTGGATAGTTAGGGGCTACGACCGAAAGCTGATTAATTTGAGGCTTGATTATTAATTCTTTAGCTATCAAATGCCGTCTTTGTAGAGCTCCTTGATCTGAAGAACCTGCGATTGGTCATCTGCTGAAAGAGCTGCGATCTGTTCATCTGTAAGTGCAAGTACAGCCTTGATCATTTCAACCTGCTGCTGGTCAAGCTCCGGACCCGTGTTCTGGACCTCACGAGTGGTCTCTTCTGTTGCAGACGGTGCCGGGTTGCTGATAAGAATGTTTTGGATCTGTGAGTCCGTGGCTCTCTTGGTAACCAGAAGTGCTTCTGCCAGGGCAAAAGTTAGTTGGGGACATTGCGAAAGTAATTCCTCCATCATTATTGGATTTTTCTTGGCCATGTTGATGGCATCGTTGATGACTTGGTTGCGGCGTGTGTCATCCAGTTGGCCTAACTCGCTTGAGATCGCTGTAGTGAATTGTTCCCCGTTCTGTAAGGCCCTTCCAGTGGGCAAAGGAGGTAGCTCGTCAGCCTTACTTCTGGAGGTCGGGACTCCCGCACTCGACATGCTGTTTTCCCAAGAGAAATCACATTTGAGTTGTCGGTTCCCGATTGAATAGTTATTCAAATTTCTGACGGCTGATGCTGCTGTCTCAGCATCTGAATACTCAACAAAGGCGTATCCTTTTGACTTCCCGGTCTCCTTGTCAAATATCATTTTCATACTAGTCACAGGACCAATGGACTTTGCTATATCTGTTGTTTGTCTTAGTTCATGAACCTCAGAGGGGTACGTGTACTCCAGGCGACTTACCCTTGACTTGCTCCTCTGTCTGGTCATATGGAATTGATCCAATGTAAATGATGCGTCCTGGTACACGATCTGACATGTTTACACGTCCAATTGTGCTCAGGGTGTCTGTATTCCTGTGCTTGGAGTCTTTACGGGCTCTTAAATGTCGTTTATTCGACCCCCTCCACAGTGTTTTCAGGCAACTCTGTAGAGCATAACTGTGCCGCTCAGATGCCGCGTTTATGCAACCCGCCCGCGAAAAATTGCACCGGCGCACACTCCGTAAACAGCGACCCTCCTCCACATACACAAAAGCGTCGGACGACACAAAACCATCCAAAAGCATTTTTCCTCTTTTCCTCTGCTTCTGCTTCCCGGTATAGACCATTGTCTCCCATATTGCCTTCTAGAATGGACGCCAAAGACATCAAGACATACATCTCCAGCTTGGACAAGGCTCGCGATGATAAGACCATCCTTGAGATCCTCAACATCTTAAAGAAAGAGATCAAGCCCACTGAGAAGTTACTCAGAGAGACCAAAGTCGGTGTTGCCGTCAACAAGCACAAGTCTTCTGAGAATAAAGAGATCTCTACGTTGGTCGGTAAGATCATCAAGTACTGGAAGGACGAGGTGACAAAAGAGAAGAAGCTGAAAACAACGTCCAATGGAGCAAAGAAACCATCATCGGCTTCGTCACAAGCCCCTTCGGCTTCGTCAAGCGCAGCAACTCTGGAGAAGAAATTTGTGGCTTCTGAACCTCGAAATGACAAGAATGACGGAGTTAAGACGGACGTCTACGAGAACAAAACAAGAAACAACTGCGTGAGAGTCATCTATAACGCTCTCTGTCAGGACTCTGAGCATCCACCACACGCAATCCTCTCGGTGTCAAAGGAAATTGAGTCCGAAGTTTTCAGAATGGAGCGCATGGACACTACTGGAAAGTACACACAGAAGATGAGAACGCTAACGTCGAACTTGAGAAATAAGAGCAATCCCGAGTTGAGATCGAAAATCACAAACGGTGATCTGACTGCCAAAGAATTTGTCCGTATGGATCCGAAAGATATGGCACCAGAAGCTCTCAAGAAAGAATTGGAAGCTATTAAGAAGAAGAATATGCACAACGCTCAAGGCGCTACACAAGAGAGAGCAGTGACAGATCGATTCACGTGTGGAAAGTGTAAGGAGAAAAAGGTCAGTTACTACCAGCTCCAGACAAGATCTGCTGATGAGCCTTTGACCACATTCTGTACTTGTGAAAACTGTGGAAACAGATGGAAGTTCTCCTAATGACTGGCCTGCTCTTTTGCCTGTGGGGTCATGGTTCTACCTTCGAATGCTTCACCGAATATGACATCCCTTTAGGGTCTGTGAATCTATGTAGAATATAGCTTCAAATATTCATTCTCACGGCAAATATTTCCAGCCTTATGGGGGTCTTTCGGTTTTGAGAACTGAAGATGATCGTTGTTTACTGCAGTTTGGCAACTTCGCGCAATTATCGGAGCCACCAACGGAATTAAACATTGCCATCTTCCTTTCGCTTTGATAGCCGTACCAGAACATCATCAACGCAAAGGAAATAAGGAATTCAAGTTTCACCAAAATGATTAGAACTGCTCTGAGAATCAAGAATTTCAGATGCAGCTCCCGCATCTCCCTTTTGAGCCAGAAAATTGACAATCACGTCCCCCGGTTTGGTGGCGTCATCTCGGCTGCCGCAGCCGCCTCAATGCCATCACATAACCAAACCTTTGAGCGCATGTTTCCATGGACTCAGGCTCGAAACTATGCATCTGAGAACACTAATGTTGATCCCAAGCTTGCGGAGCTGATCTTCAAGTTGCAGACAACACCTGCTGTGATGGATGCTATCCGTGACTTCCAAAATCTCGTGGTGAGCAAGGGACTTGATCGCCTGGCAGGGTTTGACCAGGTACTTGTCATCATGAAGGACAAAGAAGTTGATTCTTCTTTGCAGAGAAGTATGTATCGTCCTTTCTTTTCCACCCTGCTATCTTGAGATGATGTTATTGACAGTATTACTACCAGTCATGATTGAGATGGACAAGGCTGGAATCGAAGTTTCGAATGATGTGTAAGTATGACGTTTGAACTGACTTTATTCAAGAGCAGAACTGACAATTTTCAAGTATCCAGCCAGTACTCAAAACAATGTCCAAGAATTTCAACGGTCCACCCTTCGACTGAAGCTGAGGGCAGTCGTGATTTTTCAAAATGGCCAGGAGCATGAGACTCCCCCATCCGACAGCATGTGCTACGAAAATACGGCCTTCCAGTTTCACATCACGTTCAACCCATTCATTTCTGTTATTATCTAGTTTTTGGAGAGTCCATTTGTTTGCAGTTTTGCGTCATTGCGTCATAGTCCTTCCAGGGTTATCATCCTGAAGGTATTCAAGTATACTCCATACTAATCTCTCCGTGAGCGTCCAATTTTGCCACCAATATATATCATCCGTTGTTTCATAAAGTAGTAGATCCTGTAGGGCGTTGTATGTGTATCTTCTCAAAGTGTCATTCTGTGAGATCCATAGTAGTACGAGAAAAACCAGTAGGATGGCGTTCAAGTAAGGAATGCAAGCGGCTATTCTTTTCCGGCTGGACTTGGAACAATACATCCAGGACATAGATACTCGATTATTCACCTCTTTTTGAATGCTTTCGTTGCTCTGGTCGACTGGTATTGTTGGTTCTGAGTGTTGTCTGATCTGTGCCTTAGGTATCGGGATCGATGGTGATTGGAGTGTTCGTTCCTGTTTCACGACTGGTATCTTGTCAGCTTTTCGTGACAAGCCCGCAATTCCACTGTCAATATGTTTGTTCAGCGCCTCAAATACGTAGCCATCGAATGTATCATTCTTTCCCGAGATAGCCAGTGGAGATCCAAGTGATGAGGGAACCTCAAATGTGCGAGTGTCGCTCTTCGAATGAACGTACCTCACAAAGTCAAGCTGTAACAGATCATCAAGGAACTCCAGGAAGACATTTTTGTCGATACATAAATCCGGGAACTTTGTAACGAACATCTTGGCTGTGTCCCAGTGTGGGTCATTGATGAGAATGTTGAACTTGGTTTCCACGCGGTCAAGGAAGTCGAGGATCTGCCGTGAGTGGATGAAGGACAGGCTCCTGTTGGTGTCAAACAAGACATCTTGGATCTTGCTTCTCGTCTCCACAAGCTCCATTTCAGATGGTAGGAAATATGTCTGCGTAGGGGATTTGCTTTTCTGGTTGCTCTGGTGTTGCCATCTCCGTTGTTTTTGTTTACTTTTTGGATGGCCATCATCATGCCGCTCGTGTTTGTCGCGAATATTTCCGCATTCGGAGGCCTTGACACATTCTGAACAGCGGGATTCCCTGGGTGCGAGGTAGGGAACGCAAAGCCCAGTTTGAAGCACCATAATGGTGCTTTCAGCAATGCAATGTCAATTTGAGTACTAAAAACACGATTGTTACGCCTTAATGGGTTCCCCTGTGCCTAAAGACGCGCCGAGCGTTCCCTCTCTTCACCGCCCGCACGAGTGAGGGGCTTCGCGAGTACAAGACTAAGTGTGAGTTTACGGGTTACACCTTCTCTCGCAGAACACTTCTCTTGAGTTGATGCGTCGCTAGAGCTCTCTAAATGCTCTCAATATCAGCTTATGCCTCTATCACGCCTTCTGACTCGCCCCGGTGCCCATTTAGCGCCACTTTTTATCAGAGGAGTGCGCGTACCGATGTTGCCGTGCGATCAGGCGGCGTCAGCTCATCGCCCCTTCCCTCCTATAAAGAGCGCTTCTCTGCCTCTGGATCCCGCCCTCTCTCTCTCCCGTTGTAAAGAGCCCAATCATAATTCATCTGATGACAATGTCTACTCACAGCCACAACGTTACGCCGCTCAAGGAGAATATCTTGGAGCTTATCGGTAACACACCCCTCGTCCGCCTCAACAAGGTTCCCCAGTCTCTTGGAATCAAGCCCCAGGTGCTCGCCAAGGTTGAGCTCTTCAACTCTGGAGGAAGTATCAAGGACAGAATTGCGCTCCGTATGGTTGAGCAGGCCGAGAAAGAGGGAAGAATCAAGCCAGGCGACTGTTTGTGTGAGCCTACCTCGGGTAACACAGGCATCGGTCTCGCTCTCGTTGGCGCCGTCAAAGGATATCGCGTCGTGATCACACTTCCAGAGAAGATGTCCAATGAGAAAGTTTCCGTGTTGAAGGCTTTGGGTGCTGAAATTATCAGAACCCCAACTGAGGCTGCGTTTGACTCCCCAGAGTCCCACATTGGTGTTGCCAAGCGCCTCGAGAAGGAGATTCCAAACTGTCATATCCTCGACCAGTATGGCAACATTAACAACCCAGATGCACACTACTACACTACTGGCTACGAGATCTGGGAGCAGACTAATGGAAAGATCACAGCTGTCGTTGCTGGTGCTGGTACCGGTGGTACTATCACTGGTATCTCCAAATATCTTAAGGAACAGAACCCAAACATCAAGGTGGTTGCCGCTGACCCAAAGGGCTCCATTCTTGCCCTCCCAGAGGCCTTAAACGACACTGATGTGACACAATACAAGGTTGAAGGTATTGGTTATGATTTCGTTCCAGATGTGTTGAAGAGAGACTACGTTGATGAGTGGTACAAGACTGAAGACCAGGAGTCATTCACCCTTGCAAGAAGAATCATCTCTGAGGAAGGTATTCTTGTCGGTGGATCGTCAGGTTCAGCCATGGCTGCCGTTGTGAAGTACTGCAAGGACCACCCAGAGCTCACAGAGGATGACACCATTGTTGTCGTTTTCCCGGACTCTATCAGATCATATTTGACCAAGTTTGCCGATGACGAATGGATGAAGTCCAACGGCTTCAAGATTGAGACAAAGTCCAAGACCGATTTGGCCACTGGAACAATCAAGGATTTGAACTTGAAGCCAGTCATCACTGTGAACTCTGACGAAAAGGTCCAGTCTGTGATCAAGATTTTGAAAGAGAACGGTTTCGATCAGGTTCCAGTGCTCTCTACAAAGACAAGCAAGTTGATCGGCTTGGTGACGTTGAGCAGCTTGTTGAAGAGCCTCTCCTCTGGTTCCTTGTCAGTGAATGATGATATTGAGAAGACGATGATTGACTTCAGAAAGCTCAACAACTTTGACGATGTGAACATTTTCAACGAGAACAAGTCCTCAAAGAAGAAGTTCCTCCAGATCACCGAGAAGACACCGTTGACTAAGTTGAACCAGTTCTTCGAGAAGAACGCTTGTGCCATCGTCACTGATGGAGGTATGAAGCCATTGCATGTGGTTACAAAGGTTGATCTTTTGGACTACTTTGTGGGGAACTAATTTGCTAGACCATAAACATGAAATTGACGTTTATGCATATCGATCGTAAGGTTCGTTATAGCCAGTGGAGCTCATGGAGATGGCGCATGCACGTTTCTGACAAAGAGTGGAACTGAGTCCGAGTTGTTTGTTGGCTTGACATGACGAGTGTAGAAGTTCGATCTCACGGGCAAGAATGTATCCAAGAAAATGTTTTGCAAAAGAGAGAACAAATTTGAGGATATCCAGTACAATACAAGAGCAGCTGGTGCCTGAGTTGACACAGCCATGAGGAAAACTGCACCAAATCTTCCCAGGTTCAACAATGATTCCTGTGGTGTGATTCTCTTGGATCTTTGGACAGTTGGTTGGGACATTCGGTAAGCTGCAAAGTTCCATTCGACGTTTGTGATCATCAACCCTCCGAGAACGATAGGGAGAATTCCAATGGGGTCAGCGACGGAGAGATCTGTGATGAAGCTGAGTCCTTCTGTGGTGAGAGTTGGGTCCAGTGGTGTGTGTGAGACGTCAGTGTATCCAGTCAACTCTCTGACGGTAGCACTGAGGGCAATCCAAACGGGTATCTGTGTGACTGGAAGAAGCATGTTTTTCCAAAGTTGACAGTTGTGGTCCTTGAAGAGTTCTTGTTGTCTTTTCCTTCTCTCCTTGGCAGCCAGCACGACGATCTGGTCATAACTTAGCGCAGATGCTGCTCCTTTGATGAACCCGCCTTCAGCCACTGGCTTAGTTGACTCCTTGGCCTTTGATTGGGTTGCTCTTTGAGCAAGTTTCAATCTCAAGATGGGGCCCATGGCACCAACTATGGGACGTAGCCCGGCCTGCTTCCTGAGTCTGTGTCTCTGGAGGATCGCCAGTGGGAGTGTGAATATTGATCTCACTGCAATGGTTGTTGCTGGAATAAATAGCCACCATGGAAGGCCTGAGGCGATCTTGGCTGTCTCCATGACTGCTGTCATCCCAGTGAGGATCTCTGCAGGAGAAGTGGCAAAGTTTCTCTTGGTGCCAGCAATATTCCTTCTCAGTGGATGTGTACGAGTGATTAGATACGGCCGTACTCTGAGCATTGTTTACTATCTTCGTTTAGTGGTTTGTTTCCCTTCGTTTGTGCCTGATGCCGATGATGATGAGGACTGCGTGGGCGAATATTTTTCAACCACAAGCCGGCCCACTCGCTTTTGTATGATACCGCGAGGATTTTAGCCTTTGAAGGTCCTCTGTCCTAGCCGGTTTCTCAGTGACTCTTTAATTCTCATCAGCCCTGTCCATCATGAACTTGTTTCCACAGCTGATTCGCTCAAATTGCTCCTTCCAACCGTCAACGCATCGCTCACGCCCTCTCCCTCGTTATCCCCGTTAATCTCGCGTTAACCCCGCGTTGGAGCTCAGGACACCCATGACAAATAACACCCCGAATAATTACAAACCCACTCGTTCTGTGGGCTATAAAACAGATCATCTCTTCTCCTTCAGCCCCATGATCCATCCATTGACAAGGCAACACTAAAGCAAATGAGCAAGAAGACTGTCGTCGTCATTGGCTCAGGCTTCTTTGGAGTCTGGACAGCCAACCATCTCCTCCGCAAATACCCGTCGCAGTACAACGTCAAGCTCATCACACGGTCGGACTACACGTACTTCCTCGTGTCATCCATCAGGGCCCCGGTGACGAATGACCCAGAGGACCTCGAGAAGACCATCATCCCACTCAAAAATGTGCTCGATGCTGGCGTTGAGCTCATCAAGGGTGAAGTTCTCCTCTTTGACGACAAGAAGGTCGATGTGAGACTCCATGATTCACAAGCGAAGTCACAAATATCGTTCGATGCACTTGTCATTGCCACTGGTGCAAAGTGGAGGGACCCTATCGGATACACTTATGGCTTTGGGGATGATTACAAGGAGTACTTCGCCCATCAGCATCGTCTCATGGAGGAGGCCAAGAGCATCGTTCTCATTGGTGGAGGTTACACCAACGTTGAACTCGCAGGAGAGTTGCACGATCGGTTTGATGGGGCCATATCGAAGGGTGAGAAGAAGATCACAATGATTCACAGTAAGGAACTCCTTCTTCCACAGGATGGACTCTATGGTGAGCCGTTGAGACAACGTTGCACTGATTTCTTTAAGAACGAGACCAGGATCGGTTTGGTGCTGGGTACAACGGCCCGCGTTTCAGAATCAAATGAGAAAGAGGTCATTTGTGATAATGGGGAAGTTCTTGAGGCAGATCTCGTTCTTACATCCATTGGGGTTGAGCCATCTGTGCCTCCAAATACTTTCGCAGATCTCACTGATACCAACGGGTTCATTACTATCGATGACACATTCCAGTGCAAAGGAGCCACGGGAAACATTTTTGCCATCGGTGATGTGACTGATTTTGAGTATAAGGGTCTCTTCCGCCGCGGCGTCTGGCTCAACTGTATGCTCTCCAATCTGAACACTTTGCTGCAGTACCCTGACACGGAGCCTTCCAAGCTGCAGAGAGTCGTGAGACACAAGGGTAATATCACAGCATATGTCAGCTTGGGTTGCAATGCCGGCTGTGGCCAGTTTGTGTTGCCATGGTTCGGGACTGTCACGGCGCCTGAGTGGTTTATTAGAAAGAAGAAGAGTGGAGATCTCCACATGAAGCACAGTGTCAGATTGTTCAAGTGGTGATCTCTCAATTAAAGCTACAATACCATTTGGCTTAATCGTAAAATCCCCCGTATTTATTAAATCCAAACTTTTGTGTGTGCATGTTTTGTAGTGTACAGATTGCCATTGAGCCATCCGTTGTGAAGCTATGGCCTCCTTCGTCATCTCCTGTTTTCTCCTCCTTACTTCCTCTTGTTTTTTTTTCTTGAATCATATCAGTCAAGAGCAGTGCCATCTCTTGGTCTGTAATCAAACGGCAGAGTGGCAACAACATCAGGAGGTAGTCTTCCCTGGACCTTGACTGCGTAGAGGCCTGGGATGTAGTTCGTCACTCTGAGCCATTTGGCCACCCATGACTTCTCTGGTTCTCCAACCGCCACGAGGCCTTCAAATGTTGGAGATGTGGTTGAAAGACCAATGTCAAGGATGTCTACACAGTTGGGACATCCGTCTTCTTGGAATCTCTGCGTTGTGTGTTAGTGGTCTGTTGATCATGAGTCGACAGTCTGGCTGAGCTCGAAGTGGTGAGCAGCAAGAATGAACGTACCTTTGATGTTTCCACGATGCCACACAGCATACAGGCTCTCTGCGAACTCATCTTGGTTGAAGTATAAGCGTGATTGGTGCGATGTTGCCACGGTATCCAAAAGCTTTTACTTGGAGGGCTCGCCACAGGAGAAGCTGCTCTGTTTGTCGAGGAAGGCAAGGCTCCGAGTTGTGGTGTTCGGGTGTTGTTGTTTTTTGGCCGCGCACAACTCTGGACTCTGGACTCTCTACCGTGGTGGGCTACTGAACTGCTTGTTAACCTGTCACTTGAGGCCTGGATGTTGTGGCCGGATCGGAGGCTGGGAATGGGGAATTATGAGGACTAACTCCCGGCTCCACTGGAAATGGGGACTTGCACAGACACTTGTACTACGTTGGGGCCACGACATAGGGGGTGTCACCGGGAGATTGCTCGTTATCGCGGGGATTGACATCCAGCTGGGCCCATCGTCCACCCCTGTCTAGGCTTCAATTGGCCTCATGCTACGCCTGTCAAGCTCAAAGAGTGCTACGGATAACGGGTCAAACATCATAAAACATCAATTCTAGCTGTGTGCACATACAATTCGTTCTGGGCGCACACCGATGTCCAGGTTCGTAAGCTCATTCTCATATTCATCGCACAATTCGTCACACATTTCATCTCAATGCAAAGCAAAACATCAATCACAACACGAGTCAGTTCTTCTTGTCGGCCTCCTCCTCCTCCTTGATCCACTCGTCGTATCTCTGCACGACGCCGAATCTCTGCTCGTGCTGGGACGAGTTGGAGCCACGTCTTGCCTTGTTGAACACAGGGGAAATCTCACCAGACTCAATGAGGTCCTGGAGCTCATCGCCTGGAGTGCCCCAGTTGCCCTTGCCTGCACCGTTCTTCTTGGTCTTGGTTGGGTCCTGGTTGGCGTGGCCGTTGTGGGTGAAGAAGTGAGGCTCGGCCTTGGACTCGTGGTATGTCCACTTGTGTGTTCTGGTCATTGTTGTAGTGTAGTAGTAGTTTTCAATTGGTAGTGGAAGAAGAAAAGGAGAACAAGGGTGAGAGAGGAGGCCAAAGATTGAGGATCCCTGGGGGCTTTTATACGCCGCAGAAAGTGTGGGGAGCGTGGCCCTTCCAGAAGCTTCGACGACGATAAGATGACGTGACTGGGCGAAGAGTCACACGCGCAGACAAAACAGCGCACGACTACGAAAGAAAAGCCGCCGTTCCAAGATCCACATCAGCTCGTGTGGCCAGGTGTCCTTTGGCTGTTCCCCTGTTCGTCTGTTCGCCGTTGTTAGGCGCTGCGGGTGTGGTGCTCTCGGTTGCTATTGGCCAGCAGCGAAATGGCGGGGATCAATTAGGGGTGGGCTCTTCTCCCGGGACACCCGCAATTGGCTCTTTCCTCTGATTGGGCCACCTGACTTTGTGGCTTTGTGGCTTTGTAGCTTCAGCTTCAGCTTCCCCGGATTCTGAGATCCCAAGGTGGAATTCGAAGCAGCGGCGCCAGTGGCCACACAGTCGAAGATTGCGGGGGAAGCCGCTGTCACCTGACCTGTCAGCATTTCTCCGACGGCGATGAGGGGGAACTTGTTGGGCTGTCTCGGATTTAGCATTTAGCATTACGTATCAGGCTCTACGCTGGTTTGTTTACCATACTTCTCACAGCTCGTTGTATTGTCAATCACAGCTCGTCGTGGTTCTGGTTGTCGAGCGCCTCCTCCAGACGGTCCAGGCCGAGGAAGCGGGAGTAAGTTTCCCAGAAGAGCACCGTCTGGGCCCTTTCCAGGTGGTACTTGGGGTCGCTGGAGGAGCTCGCCAGTGCCCTCTCGTGCTTCTTGAAGCCTCTAATCATCAGCGGCACCTTTATCGTCTCCTCCTGGGCCATGTATTGCAGGTTCTGGAGGATCCCCGCAGTGTCCACAGTAGGCCTCTTCTCGCCCGCAACAGCGTACTTGCCCTGTGCAATCATCGAGCCAATCTTGTTTCTCTCCCTGTCGTCTGCAAACTCCTCGGGCGTGATGGCCCCAATCTCCAGTGCCCTTTCCAGCTGCTTGTTGAGCCATTGGCGACGCTCCTCCACAAGGCCGTCAAAGTACTCGTCGCTGAAGGTGGCAAGTGCCTGGGGAGCTCCAGAAACAGCAGCATCCCCGGTTGCTGGGGCGACGCCGGCTGCAATGAGCTCCACGAACATGAAGAAGAAGAAGAAGAACCCGAATTGCATCCTGTTGGCTTCGTGGTGCTTTCCTCTTATTGTTGCCTGCTGTTGCGCTGGCCCTTGTTGTTGTTGTCTTTTTTGCACAAAGCGGCGTCGGCCAAACTTTTTATACGCAGCCAGGTGTGGGGAAAGAGAGAAAACTCTAAGCGGAAGCAGCCGGTGATCCGCATCGATCTTGTTTATTTCTTGCTCACACATACACCACCGTCTCCTTTAACAGCTCCCATCCGAGCATCCTCACCAAGTCGATCACCGTGCGCTGGAACCGTGGCGTCAGGAGTGGGTATGCCACTTTCAGAGGCCCCGTGCGCTGGAAGACAAGCAGTTCCGCCTGTTTGAGCCTTGTTGATCCCTCATCAGCGACCTCTGTTAGCGAAAGGCACCCAGGAACAACAGCAGGCACATCAAACATGTCGGAGTCATCATCGCTGTCGTCATCCTGTGACTCAAGCGCTCCCCAGCGTGAGGTCAAGTAGTCGATGCCGTCGTTGATTCTGAGTCTCTCGGCACACTCCTCGGCATCTGTGAATGCTCTGCCATTGACGCCGAATTGTTCCTCAGAAACATCCCGTTCTCTCTCTGCATCCCAGGCGAAGAGCTTACCATTCTCCATTGAGTCCTTGAGCATGTCATACTTGTAGAAATCGCCATCGAGTGGGTTGAGGATCTCGGCACCGAACTTCCTCTTGTATGACATCTTTGGACAGTCTTCGATGTAGTATCCCAGATAGTACCACTTCAGCCCGAGTTCCTTCGTCATATGCATCTCCATGAGTCCAGATACTTTCCCCAGTGCCAGGTGCTTGTACTCTGGATCATAGACGAAGTATACCGACGAGACTCCAGATGGGAGGAGGTCAAGAAATCCCACGGCGATGAGCTTGTCATCCAAGTAGTAGCACTGATGTATCGCACCAAACTGCACGACTGTTTGATCTTTCACTTCTCCATGTGTGGGGAATGGCGAATCACACAAGAATCGAGTGAATCCACTTCTGGTGCACTTCTTATCATGATGAATCTCCTTCTGGTACTTGACGTAGACGTCATACTTCTCCTTAGTGAACTCGCTCTTCTCGAACTCAACACGGAGCTTTCCTTCACTCTCAGCACGCCCAAGCTCATTCTCCATATCATAGGCGCCCTTCGAATGGGCTTTGATCCCTAGATGACTGTTGAACTTGTTAACATCCCTGCGATGCTCCTTGTGTGGCGTGAACTGGTCCCAGCAAGTGCGCACTGTGTACATTCGGCAACAGCTTCTGAGGAGGTCAGGCTTGTAGAGGAATTTCCCGGACCTTCTGTATCCCAATTGAATGCACTTGTCATACTGCTGCACGGTGATGTTCTCGAGCTGGAAGCCCATTGTGGTGGAGTGGGGATACACAGTGGACTCCTTCGCCTCCCAGCTCTTCAGCGAGAAGGCCTGTGATCGTTCCTTTTGCTGGTGGCAGTACCCACAGTCTCTGTCTGTAAGATATAGCGGCCTCGAAAGTATGAGTTTATCCTTGATGTCCATTGATTGCGATTGAGCGAACCCCGGCTCGGTGATCTTTGGTGTTAGTTGGAGCTTCTAGTATGTGAACAGGCGGGAAAAAAAAAAGAATCCGCGTACTTCCTCTCCACTTGCCTCACTTCAAGACACACCCTCAATTCGCCTCCAAATGCTGGTCTTCAGACGGCTGTTTTCCTCTGGGGCTAAGCCTGTGAACCTCTTCTCTCTGTTCCCAAAGACCTTCCCGCAGAAGGCACCCGTTTTCGCCGTGGACAAGCGGTCGTTGCGCAAGGAGTTCCGCCTTCTCCAGCAACAACTACACCCGGACTCCAACGTCGAGACGGCCAACTACGACGATGCCGAGTCCAGTCTGCTTAACAGGGGTTACAACACTTTGAAGAGTCCACTGCTCAGAGCACAGCACATTCTCCAGCTCCAGGCAGACATCGACCTGACTGCGGACGGTGTGTCACAGGAGTTCTCCGCACAGGACAAGTCGCTGCTGTTCGAGATCCTGGACATCCACGAGCAGCTGGAAAGCGCCACGGGCGAGGAAGAAATCAATCAGTTGAAGAAGCAGAACGACCAAAGGATCAAGGAGAGCGAGAAGGTTCTGGACTCGCTGTTCCAGGCCGGAAACTACGAAGAGGCGGCACTCGAAACCATCAGGCTCAAGTACTGGAGCAACATCGACAACGCCATCAAGAACTGGGAACCGGGCAAGCCGGTCAATCTGACACATTAAACAGATCATCATGTATATAAGCAACCAATTAAACAACAAGTATGTCACGTCTCCATCTCAGCGTCCTCATCACTATCTTCCTCCTCCAGGCCGTACTCGCACCGTTCAAACTCCTCGAGCTCTGCAGGCGTCTTGGGCAGTTGTCTGAGCCAGCGCATCCTTCCACCACACGAGGACTGCTCGTTGATCCTGAAGCCGAAGATCTTGAGCTCGTACTGCTTTCCTCCCCTGAGCTTGACCTGCTGCTCGATCTCAGTGTAGCGCTTCATGAACATGCCCGGGAAGGTTGTGCCAAAGAAGGCTCCGTCAATCTGCAGATACCTCGACGACGTGGGGAGATAGAGGTCAAAGCAAGAAGGACAGTACAGTCTCACTGTCTCCAGGCCTGGAAGGTCGTGTCTCCCCACAGGCAGAAGATGCATCCCATCGCAGTAGTAGCGGGGACAGCACCCAAACTGCTTGTGTTCGTACTTCTCCGCCATGAGCTGGAGGCCTGGCTTGGTGAGGATGAAGCGCTGGTGGATGAGGCCGTACAGCAGCTCCGCAGAGTGTTGAACCAGAGGCATGTCGCTCATGGGAATCGGGTGCTCGGGCTCGAAGTCCAGGATCATGTCCAGGGCCTCCTTGTAGAAGGGCACCACGCTGGAGAGCCCCGTGAGGTTGAAGTCGTCCTCGATGAACTCCGGGGACACCTCGACGAAGTAATCGTGCCCGAATAACGAGCAGAAGTTGGAGATCCACGTCTCGAACTCCTCGCTGCTGTTTTCTGACATTTCTGGTGGTTGCTGCGGTTGATCTCAGTGTTGCTGCTGGTGATGGAGCCAGCTCCTTCTGCGATTTTTTGGCCAGCCAATTTTCACCAGCGGGCAAGTGGCGAAACTTCAAAGCGCGCGCCTCTTCATCACCGGCTAAGCACACAAGAAGAGGCCAGAACACCGCACAACTCACAAGCAAATGGAGCCTTTCACGCTTGTCCTCCTGGCCATCTTCATCCTGGGCCTGCAGCGTCTTCTCGCCGCGTTCCCTCCGTCTTCCTGGACCCCTGTGCTGCCACTGTACCTCAAGCTGACGGGCAACACCACCTTCAAGCAGCTCGTGGCTAAGAAGCAAGAAAGAGCACAATGCCACGCCGAGAAGAACAAGCTATCTCCTCAAGACCAGTACGCCAAGTGGACTAAGCTGAACCGCAAGTCCGACGCGCTCTCGAAGGAGATTGCACAGCTCGAAAAGTCATTGCTCGGAACAAAGGCCCAGCTCGACAACAACCTGGGCATGCTCACCACCGCACTCACAATCAGCTCATACGGTCTAAGATTCTGGTACAGATCCAAGCCAGTGTTTTACTTCCCACAGGACACACTGCCATACCTCCTGGAAAGGCTTCTCGCTTTCCCTTCGTTGCCAATTGGAGCGGTGGGCTTTGGCCAGTGGCTCTTCTTCCTCGGCACCTTCCTCACAGGTGTCACCTTCATCGTCACAAACCTCACGAAGAAGATTGAGGATCCAAACCTCAAGCAGTCAACACCTGCTCCATCTGCTGTCTCGTCTGCTGTTCAGTAATTAATGCCCTACAAATTCAAAAGTTCTCGTCTCATGTTGCTAAAACAAAGAAAATACATTAGTCCGTTAAAAATAAAATTACCATCACTTCACATCAATCCATGATATCCACCGAGCTTGAGCACATCTGCACAACTTCCAAAGTCCTCAAAGTAAACGTTTGGTCTCTGCTTCTGTGACTTCTTGGTCTTCTTCCCATTGGATGACTTGAAAGCAGGATCAGTGGCGCTCAGCTTCTTCTTGCGAGGGTCCAAACACTTGTACAAGTACTCCAAGTTCTTGTGGGATTTCTTTCCTTCAACATCTCTGATCCCCTTGGAGTGGAGAATCTTGTCCAGAAGATAATGGATCCAGTACAAGTTGTTCTTGAAGCTCGATAGAGACCAGTCAATGTCACCATCATCGGAGACACAACCTTGCAGCGACTTGAGCTCGTTGCGCATGAATCTGTAGATGTCAAACTGATAGTCACCACGACCTTTGAAGAAATCCTGATGGTCCAACCGTGTGAAGATAGCATTGCCATTTTCATCATCCAGTCTGGAGAGTGTGTAGTCGATCAACTTGACAGTAAGCTTAGAGTTGTCCTCGTCCTCGTCATCTTCCTTGACAATTGACAAATCTTTGAAAGCATCTTCAAGACTTTCCTCATCACTCGTCATATCCTTGTTCTTGACGTAATCAATGACCACATTACCCCAGTGCAAATCTCTGTGCTCGAACTTCATCTCCGTCTCGGCTCTGTCGAGCGTCTTGACAATCTCCCAGAACACCTCGAGAGCCTGTCTCCAAGTCATGAGCTGAAATCTCTCCAAGTCAACACCACCATACTCCAAGTCCAAGATCAAATACTTCTGAGTTGCCTCATACTCCGGACGGAAGTTCTTGGACTCCTTCAGCTCATTGAAGTCATCCCACAACTTCATCATCAACTTTGGATAACAACCCTGAACAACGCAAGACCCATTCAAGCGAACAAACCCTTCAATGTTGCTCAACTTTTGTGTGATCTTCAGCTCTTGCACAATGTTGTCGATGGTTGGTTGCTCAAAGTTCTCCTCGCCAAATGGAATCACTTTGTAGATCTTAATGTTCTCTCCAGTCTCAAAGTTCTTCAGAACAAACACCTCAGAGTATGATGCCTCTGCAAACTTGACAAGAATCTGGTTCTCAGCATTGGCAAGCTTGGAGACGTAATCCTTGAAATCAACAATCTCGTGTTCGCTGGTGAGATCCAAGAGCTTCTTCATCTGGGAATCGTCATATTCGATTGATGTCATCGCCGTAGTTGAAGTACCAGTGCTTGTGTTGATGGAGTTGTTCAGTGACTTGTTGGTGGCGGTGGCAATTGTGGGTTGACGTGAGACAACTGAGCTGATGGAAAGGATGGATGAGCTGTTTCTCAACTTGTTCTTGAGTCTGCTTGCAGAATCTGAATCTGGCTTTGGAAGAGAAATCATGGACTTATCCAAAGATGGCTTTCTCTTGAGATCCTGAATCGAGTCCTTCTTGGTCAGTCTGAACAGAGATGACCTACTCTGTGACAATGACAGAACATTCTTTCTCATGTCACTGAATGAACTTTTTCCCCTAAGCGATCTGATGGACTCGTTGTCGCCTGTGACTGGAAGGTCCTTCTTACCAGCAGAGAACAACGAAGACAGTCTGAATCTCGATCTGCTCGACTTTAAGCTTGAATTTGTACTCATAAGACTCACCTGGTCAGAGTTATCCACTAGTGGTGTAGAATTGGTTGGGATTCTCATGGCAGAGGCAAATGTAGGAGGTGGGCCATTCAGTGTCTTGGAATGAACGTATTCTTGAGCTCTCTTGTTCTGGTATGAGCTGGTGGCTGTGACGTTGGTGGAGGCAATACTTGCCTGACTGTACTGTCTTGTGGCAATTGGGGAACTTAATGATGATGTTGTGCTTGAGATTCTCTTCACTTGTGATTCAGATTCTCCTACAACTCCAGGTCTGATGTTCTTGTACGGAGTGGACTCGTTCGATCCATCACCAGAGTTCACAGAGACGGAAGAGAGAACATTTCCAACTTTAGTAACAGCATTTCTGAATGATGAAGAAGAGGAGGAGGTGGTGGAAAGCGTTGATGCAATGGAAAATCTCTTTGACTTGTCCTTGGAAGAAGTAGAGTGTCCAGATGCGATAGAGAATCTCTTGTTCTTAGTGGAGCTCAAATTCTCCTTATCTTCACCTGTGAATGACAGAAGCGACCATCTCTTGGAAGTCTGCGAGTTCATTGATGATCTGTTTTTTAAGTTGGATGAACTTCTCTTTTGGAAGGCTGGTGGCTGTTGAGATATTGGGATTCTCTTCTCGTTGATATCAGGAGAGATCACGTTGTTGACTGGGGCAGGAGAGATTTCCTGCAGTACGGACTTGCTCTTCTTGGTGGAATTTCTCACTGGTGTTGATTCCAGGAACAGCTGCTGAGAGTTCCTCTTGGTGGATCCTCTTTTTCTCTCGGGTGTATCAACTGTAGCATCTGAATCCTCGTTGTCTGAAATAGCAATGCTGATAACCTGTGTCATTCCATATGGAACGTCGTTCAGGTCACCAAGGTTTCCAAATGCATGGTCCGTGATATCCTCATCGTCAGACTCTGTTTTCTTGAACATGGAGCTTTCGAACTCATCGTCACTCAGCTTGAACGAGTCGTTGGAGATGTCGAAAGGCTGTGTAGATCCTGAGCTCGACCTGTTGGTAATAGCACTTCCACGCTTGGATGAAGGTGAACTGGAGTCAAAGATGATATCATTCAAATTGTAGCGGGCTTTGCCACCTTTATTGAGCCTGCCATAGGACTTCTTCTGTGGATAGAACGTGGAGCCGTTGGAGATGATCAGACCATTACGTCTGTCTCTGCTGTTAAGCATGATGGCAATGAAGCGTGTGGATAATGTTGCAAGTGTCTCTGTGTGCTTTTGATTGTATCAAAGGTAGGTGTAGTGGAAAGATGGTAAGGACGGTGGCGTGTAGATGAATGTGCGAGCCGTTGTGTTGCAGCTTGAGCCAGTGGGATAGTTGAGCAAATGCCGTCCGTGGAAAGAGGGAACTCTAGCTGGGTAGTGAACTGTCGCTTTGGGAGGTGTAGCAGAGTCTTAAGTGCGTAGAATCCTGGAGCTTTTGGCGTTCCAAATTCCAGAAAGTGCTCGGGAGATGATGAAAGGAGGCGCGGGTTGTTTACAATTGCTTGGGTCACAAAAAGTAAACAAACCAACGATCCTTGTTGCTGAGGAAACTGACAGCCGCCACGCCTACAAAAAATAGCCGGAAGAAGCAGAAGGAAAATTTCGAGATGGTTATAAAAGTGTATAAGTGAAAACAGAAGCTTCTGCTTGTCACTAACTAGTAACATATTCTTTTCCTAACCCTAGAGAACCCCATTTACGCAGCAGACATCAGACAGCGCCGACCCAGATCTGTTCTGCTGCTCGGGGCGCGCGCTGTACATGAGCCGTCTTTAAATCCCAATATCTCAACAACCAAGCCAGATTTTAGGGATCTAAATACATGAATCGTTTTTAGGTGAGCTCTTTTCTCTTCTTCTTAGAAAAAAAAAAGCAAAAAAAATGGCGTCACAGACAGGATTCGAACCTGCGCAGGTAGAACCCAATGCCTAACAGCTACTCAAAATAGCAGGGCATCGCCTTAACCACTCGGCCACTGTAACCGGTGAAACTAGACGCAGTAGGCGTTCAAAGACCATACTATGAAAATTCTAATAACACAAAAATGTCAATTTTTGGAATATTGAGCCATTATATGGCATTACCAGCTATTTGATTCTATTTTCCAGCATCTGTTACAGCTAATTGCTAAGTTTCAAAGGATTCTGGGCGCTATTTGTGTGATTAACTCTGAATTAAGAAAACACATGGCTGATTTCCCTCCCCCATCACCTTTTTTTCAATTATAGATGATCATATGACGCTGGGTATTCCTTTATAGTATATTTCTACCTTTAAGGATCTTATAAGGTCAGTCACTGCCTCTCATATTCCCCTAATAAGCCGTTATCCAGGAGGTTATTGCAGCTGACGCGTGCCCACAGATATCGTCAACAGCTATTAGTGTGAGGCTCCCTTGCATAAAAGCCTTCATTACAGTCTCTCTAAGAAATTTCCATGCATGGAATTGACTATATTACAACGAACTGTCATCCATCGGAAGGGCATATTAGAGGCACATCTTCATGGAGTCATTGAATCTCATCAAAGTCTTATCAAACTCCCTCACGGCTGCAAAGTTCTCCCATTCTGCCTCCTTTTTCTTGTTACTGATGTCGTGATACTCATAATTCTTCACATCTTTGTCCAGAGTGTGGCTTTTTCGGTCCTTGGTGATGTACACCGCCTTTGACTGCTCCAGTCTCAGCAAGTTATCAAGGATGTTCAGGCTCATATGGTTGTCATAACAGAGGGCCCTGTTCACCAGGACAAGGGTATTCAACGACCTCTCAATCATTTGGGATGCTGTGAGTTCTGGGTCGGACCTGAGAATGCGCTCGTGCCGTAGGTTGAAGTCAGTCGTGAACCTTTGTCGTAGAAGCTGGAGGTAAGTGTCTCTTTTCCTTGCTGGATTGATAAATACAGACAAGCGAGCGTATCTGCGATAGATTCTGGTGGCTGCCTGTTTATCAGACAGTCCTTGGAGTTCTTGTGTAGAGATCAGCGTACAGAGAGCACGAGGCGCTCTCTTCGAAGCCATGGTGCCGTTGTGTACTTGAAAGAGCGCTGGATGATAAGGGTATTATATCCTTTCCCACGTATATACCATGTGTGAATGGTAGATGAGTTCTTTCAATGGGCAATCCGGAGTCCTGGGCTGTCCTATGAAGAGCCCAAGTGGCGAAGTAGTAGCTGACGCTCGAGTTTGTCCGCTGGCTCGACAGAACTAGTCGCGATCCCCGCACTGAAGTTTTTCCAACCCCCGACATCTCTAAAGATTTCAAAATGCCATAACTTACCAACCAGTGGTCATTTTGATCTGATTTTTGGTGCATCGTGATCCTGCTAATCACAAGTATTGTTAAATAGGTTTTTAGAGATTTTAAGAGCGTTTAAGAACAACGTCAATGTCCGAGTTTTTTAGAATTAAAGTTTGTTCCTTCAAAACTAGTTGAGATTCTGAGATATTCGACAATTGAGGCAGCATAAATGTCTCCCAAACCCTTCAAACTGCCCTCTAGGGCACTTGGTGGGATCAGATTTCCCTAGGTATTTATCTGGAGGATCTCTAGGGCGCTGGAGAAGATTTTATAGTGCGGAAGAAGGCCCCCTATTGTTCTTTCCGCGAAAACCCGGACACCCCATAGTTAAGGGGAGGCGGAGAAGCCGAGAGAGGGGTAGGACGGAAGAAATTTCTCGCTCCCACAGTCTCCGCTTTTGGTGTTTCGTACAGAGAAGACAGCAAGTTTCCAAGTGGGAAAGCGTGACATCAGAAAGGGAGACAGTTAACTATAAAAAACATCTTTCCCCCTCTCAATTCCCATTTCCGGTCACACCAGAATCATCAGCATTGCTCCATCGACCATTGTTCGCTTCGTGCTTCTACTCCGATCTCCGCAAACAACACATACACAACCCACAACATGAGCAAGGACATCCTGAATCTCGAGAAGCAGATGGTCTTCTACAGGTCATACCACTATGACACAATCAACGTGCTCATCCACCTTGTGTTTGTGCCTACGATTCTCTACACATCCACGGGAATCCTCGCTGCCCTCAAGTTCTCTGAAGAGAACCCATACCTCAACGTGGGCACCATAATGGCTGTTGGATACGCTCTCTTCTACCTCGCCCTTGACATTCCGGCAGGACTTGTTGCCGCTCCCCTGCTCTTCGCCGCGGTTCACTACAGCGTTATTGGCCTGGAGTCTATCGAAGGCTACTTCAACTACATGGTGGGCATCTTCGTGTTTGCCTGGATTTGCCAGTTCATTGGACATGGCGTGTTCGAGAAGAGGGCACCTGCTCTGCTTGACAACCTTGTGCAGGCGCTTGTTCTTGCCCCATACTTTGTCCTGTTCGAGATCATGTTCTTCTTTGGTCTGAGAGGAGACCTCAAGAAGCGCATCGACACTGCTGCTGCTTCCAACATTGCCGCCCACAAAGCTGCTCCGGGCAAGAACTAGCGGGCATCGGGGGCCTTCTTACTTGTGGCTTTTGCTATTTATTGTATGAGAAATGATACGTTATACTCTTTGATCGTTCTGCACAGGTAGACGTTTTGCTGGTGCTTCGTTGTTGCCTTCAGCTCTTCAGCTTTTGCCCCAGATGCATCATGCCTTCGGACTTCCCGATCGAGGCCGTTTTCCCGGAGCCCCCACAGAAGCGGAAAGACTGAGCGAGCTTTACCTGTCAAACTCGATCTCCACAAGTTGCTCTCACGAACATTTAAACAGACTTCCCAGCACTCACATTCACCCGTTGCTCTCCAGGGAATGCACCAAGCAAACAGATGAACACAGAGGCCTTCGTGGAAGCTGCACTCTCCAAGACCGTCACCATCCCTCTGCTCTTCTACGTGCTCTACAAGACCTTTGCAGGGCCAACCTCAAGCAAACCTATCACCACTGAGGGCACCTCGAAGCCCACCGAGGCAACTCCAGAACACAATGTTGGTCTTCCAGAGATCAAGCCCCGCGAGCCTGACTTTGACTGGGCTAAGGAGCAACCGGTGAAATACAGACCTTTCAAGAAGGGCGACTACAAGCTGGTGATGGGCATCCACAACACGCCTCCAAGCGAGTGGTTCTTTGTCGAAGACACATACAAGGACTACACAGACCTCAAGTACTCATATGTTCAGAACCCAGACCTCAAGGACCATGTCGTGTTCATGACTGAGGATTGTGTGGAGCAGTCCATTGAGTTCTATGAGATGGCAACACAGTTCATGCTAAAGAGATACCCAATGTGCTTTGAGATCAGAGGGGAACAGATCTACAACAAGATCAGAGATGACTACATCCCATTGGACCCACGCTCTGTGGAAGACAAGAAAGATCTCCATGTCTACATGTGCCGCTTCCTGGAGGAGGACTACATCATCTTGTTCCCAGACACGGAGAACTACGGTACGGATGAATTTATCTTCAAGGGAGGTGTATTTGGATTTGCTAATGGATTTGACCCTGCTGTGAGATTCAAGGCCCCATTGACAGCTATTCATGGTCCAGTTCCAGAGTACCGCAGCAAGTTGAGACCACAGATGAACAGATTCTTTGATAAGCTCAAGTCAGGCACTTGGGTAAGACGTAACAACTGGTCCATGCAAGTACACAACCAGCTCATGGCCATTGGAGAGAACAAGGGAAGTGAAGATGATGAGTTCAAGAAAATTGTTGCTGATGATTTGGACTTCAAGAGGGAGGTCTTCTTCCGCTCTGAGCGTCAGATACTCACCAGATTGCCAAAAACGGGAGCCATTGTGTTCTCAATCAGAACATATGTTGTTCCGATCAGTCAGATCAGAGATGAGGGGCTTGGAGAAGAGCTCATTGGTGGAATTGAAGGCATGACCGGAGGTATCGCCAATTACAAGAAGGCTCCTGAGTGGGGTGAAGCCGTGTGCACATACTTGAGGGGAGACTCCGATGGCTGCGAGAAGCCATGGATCAAGGGCCTTGCTTGAGGCTGTATTTATTCTATCTATCACCTATCACTATTGACCAATCCACACGCATTTGTACACCAAGACAGCACAACTCATAGAGAAGTTAAATTACCCCGGACGGAGGCGGGAACCCATCTCCGCCGATGAGCTGATGAACTGTGGCGGCGCCGGCGCGAAATCGGGCC
Organism: Petasospora xylosilytica; assembly: GCA_003708285.2. NCBI lineage: Eukaryota > Fungi > Ascomycota > Saccharomycetes > Phaffomycetales > Wickerhamomycetaceae > Petasospora > Petasospora xylosilytica. The sequence continues at coordinate 196,840 of PPNT02000015.1, read as the reverse complement.
GTTGACCAGTGCCGGTCTTTGGCGCCTGATGAGTCTTCTCCTCGGATTATTCATCTCTTCAACGGCTGGAAACACACTCAAATTACTGCTTATCCACACGACCAAGGAGTTAAATGGGCTCAGACGGACTTCTGCTCACTGTTCTTTCCAAGAAGTTCACCTTTCCGCTCCTCTGTTACGTCTTGTACAAGACCTTTATCGCGGACTCTTCTCCGTCCCATGATGAGGGCTCAGTACAGGTCGACAAGAAGACACCAGGGAAACAAAAGAACGAATATGTCCATCCCGAGATCATCCCTCGTGAACCAGAGTTTGACTGGACTAAGGAGGAGCCTGTGAAGTACAGGCCGTTCAAGAAGGGCGATTACAAACTTGTGATGGGCATTCACAACATCGAACCAAGTGAGTGGTTCTTTGTCGAGGACACATACAAGAAGTACACTGATCTTAAAACATCCTACGTTGAGAACCCAGATATCTTTGAACACATCGTTCACATGACAGAAGGCTGTATCCCACACACGATTGAGTTCTATGAGATGGCCACACAGTTCATGCTCAAGAGATACCCTATGTGCTTCGAGATCAGAGGTGACAAGATCTACAACAAGATCAGAGACGACTTCATTCCACTTGACCCGTACTCTGTTGAAGACAAGAGACAGCTGCACGTTTACTTGTCACGCTTCCTTGAAGAGGACTATATCATCTTGTTCCAAGACCCAGAGAACTACGACACCGACGAGTACATCTACAAGGGAGGAATCTTTGGCTTCGCTGCTGGATTTGATCCGATTGAGAGATACAAAACCCCGCTGACAAATATTCATGGTCCGGTCCCACAGTACAAGTCCAAACTCAGACCACAGATGAACAAGTTCTTTGACAAGTTGAAGCCAGGCACTTGGGTGAGACGTAACAACTGGTCCATTCAGACACACAACCAGGTCTTGGCGATGGGAGACAATAAAGGAAAGGAAGATGAAGAGATCAAACCCAAGGTTGCTGATGAATTGGACTTCAAGAGAGAAGTGTTCTTCCGTTCTGAGCGTCAGATCCTGACAAAGTTGCCAAAGACGGGTGCCATCATCTTTTCCATCAGAACCTATCTGACCCCGATGAGTCAGATCAGAGAAGAGGGTCTTGGTGATGAGTTGATCGGAGGAATTGAAGGTATGGCTGATGATATTGGTCATTACAAGAGAAGACCTGAATGGGGAGACGCCGTGTGTACTTACTTGAGAGGGGACTCAGAAGGTTGTGACAAGCCATGGATCCAGGGTTTGGAGTGATGAAGGTGGATTAATGGGAGCTTTGACCATTTATTACGATAATACTACATCACATAGACTTAAAGAGAGAAAGAAGTAGAACCGATCATGAATATTTTTAATCATTCAAAGAAAAAGAACACTTCCACACAAGAACCATCATTGTGTGCAAGAGTTCAGACATAAAAGGCACATTACAAGGTGAAGTTACTAGCTCTGTACTTCTCTTCATCCATAGACACAATCTTGCTGAGTCTCTTGATTGTTTGCTCTGAAGTCTCAGATCTTGTCTTTTGAATGTAGATGTATCCAGGCTTCAAGTCTGTCGTGAACTGCTCTGGGATTGGAATAGCAATGAACTTCTGTGGCTTACCAAATGCCTTTCCATAACCGGTCCCCTCCAAGCCAGTAATGAACATTGGGCGGAGTCTGGAAGGAATCTTCTGAGACATGGATATGACAGGTGAGCGGGTGTCACCCAAACTCAATCCCTCAAGGGTGTCGATATGGAACTCATCCGTCATATATCCATAGAAATTCTTTCTTTTCTCGGCCTTAGCCTTTGCAACATGTACGAAGTTCATTTGAACTTCAGGATTGGTAGAAGCAGGCTCGTAGTAGTCGTACTCAGCGCCGTCGAAGTATGGATTCGAACACTTGGCGTATCGTAAGTATCTTCTCCACTCGGTCTCTGATTCTTGGTAGGCGGGGTCGGCTTGAAGGTATCCAACCAATGCCATAGTGGGAACAATGTTGGTGCTATAGAATGCCTGTGGTGTCTTCTCCTTTAAGGAACTGGCGAGCTTGAAAACATAAGCGGTGTGACCGAAATACTTGCGTGATCCATAGTTGTGCTCAGGAACGGGGCGGTCGTTCATACGGTCATCGAATCTGTGGCGGGTGTACGTCTTCAAGGACTTGAAATAGTCATTGAGCTTACCATCCTTGCCAAGATACTCAGGAGGAATGTTATGTGCAGCTGGTGCTGGAAGGTTCTTGTAGAAATCAAAGCCCTTTGGTGGCTGCATGGTGGCTGATTCTGATATATAGGTGTGGCTTGTATGATGGAGGGGTACCAGAGGTAGGAAGAAGGAAAGAAACTTTGGGGGTCCTCGTGCCCTTTTATCGTTGGTAAGGAAACATGAGTTTCTGGCTGAGCTTCTGGGTGGACAGAAAATGGAGAATGGCACAGTGTGCAGTCCAAATTCGGAACAAAGCGGCAGAAAATGTTGGGAAAAGGTGAGAATGGAAAAATTAAGAAGACTCAAGAAGATTTGAGAGGGTGCAGATAGTGAAGAGAGCCAATAGGCCCAGCTTCTTCATATAGAGCGGTGAGTTTTGGAGAAGAGTGAAGAAGGTGTGCGAACAGAGGCCGCGCTTGAGCGTCCATGAGACCCCACGCGCCTGAGACCTCCATGCCACCAGTAAATAGTAAATGTATGCTTATTCCAGCTCAACAATTCATTCATAGAGTAACAAGTGCCCGTAGATGTTTCTCTTCAGCCAAAATCGGCCCCCAGGTGATTGCTCACCAGACGAGCGCGACCGAAACGATCTCGAAACACGCGGAGACCAACGATAAAAAGGAGGGAAAGACACGTTAGTCACCCAACAAACGCACTCACCAGAGAGACAAAACAATCAGAGAAGAAGCCACAATGACCCTCGACAACCGTGTGGTGGTATTTCTCGCACAGAACTCGAACTGGCTCGTCAGACCTCCGATCGGCGGAAACATCCACGCCATCCGCGTCGTCTTCAACACTCAACACGAGGAGGCTCCCTTGTCCATGGAGCAGTTCAAGAGTCAAATCAAACAGATCGCCAACATCGACAAACACTCGATGGAGTTGTCTCTCAGCAACCCCGAAATCATCTCATTCCTGAACGAGCTCAACTTGAACCTCCTTGCGGAGAAGCTCTCCAACACCACACTGACAACACAAGGCAGAGCAGTAAAGAGAGAGAAGAAGCAGAGAGGAAAGAAAAGAGTCCAGGGACAGAGGCAGCAGCAACAACAGCAGCAAATCACTACTGATATGCTTGCCCAGCTTCAAGACATGCTCGGCGACAACATCGAGCCACCAAAGACCATCAAGTTCAGATCTCTCCTCAATTATGAATCAACAGGTCGCCAAATCACACTTGAACGCGTGTCCAAGACAACACCACGTATCCCATTCCTTGAAACATGTAACGACCCCAACCACTCACAATTCCTGGCCTTCAACTCTGATCCTGCAAAGCTCTCCAAGGAGATCTTCACTTGTGTATCCCAAAAGATCCACTTCATTCCAATTATCAAGCCACACACAGATACATCTCTTGGCGACTGCTCATACCTCGATACCTGCCACAAGCTGGACACATGTCGCTACTTGCATTACGAGAAGCACGTCCCAGCCCAAGCTCTCGAAAGATCCATCAATGAGTGTGAAGAGTTCAATGCAGAGATTCCATACTGGGAGATGATCGCTCCATGGTGTTGCAACGGATCAACAAGTAACTTGAGCAGAGAGACTTTGCCGCCACAATGGATCAACTGTGATGTTCGCAGCTTTGACTTCACTGTTGTTGGGAAGTTTGCCGCTGTGATTGCGGACCCTGCTTGGAACATTCACATGAACTTACCATATGGGACTTGCAACGATACTGAGCTGCTGAATTTGCCATTGCACACTGTTCAGGATGAAGGAGTTCTTTTGCTTTGGGTGACTGGCCGTGCCATTGAGATTGGAAAGGCGTCCTTGTCGAAGTGGGGATACACCATCAAGAACGAGGTTGTATGGATCAAAACGAATCAGTTAAGTCGTACCATTTGCACAGGAAGAACTGGTCATTGGTTGAATCATTCAAAGGAGCACTTGCTCGTGGGAGTTAAGGGGAACCCGGAGTGGTTGGACAAGTTGGTTGATCCAGACTTTTTGGTGAGCGCCACCAGAGAAACATCGAGAAAGCCAGATGAAGTAAGTGACGATGACATTTTGAGTGGGCAAGACCGATTATTAACAACAATTCAAGCTTTATGGCATGGTGGAAAGACTTGTGGGACCACATGCCCGCAAGTTGGAGATCTTTGGAAGAGACCACAACACACGTCCAGGTTGGTTTAGTGAGTATCACCTGCTGCCTAGAGCCCCACATATGGGAACAGATTACTAACAATTGCCAGCCATCGGAAACCAGTTGAATGGAACTTCTATCCACGAGTGTGATGTGTTGGAGCGTTATCAGAAGAGTGTCAAGGTTCGTTGAAGGTGGAAGGCGCTGAAATTCAAAGCGGGAAAGTACAGAGTTGCATCAAAAGCGCGTTGCTTAAAGTGATGTTTTGGAGGGATTTGCTTTTGAATCAGCTATGAAGCGGTAGATATTATCTTCAAGAGAAACTACCAAGAGAATCCTTATGCAAGTAAAGTGACCAGACAGTAGCCATGGCGCTCATAAAAGGGGTAGACCGCCCATGGGATTAGTTCCGGGGACTTCACGTGATAATCACGTGATATAACTTCCCTCGGAACTTTGGAGCCAATGAGCGCGCGTCATAAAAAAAACCGAACGACAAAATGTTTGGGGAGCGAGGTTGAGAACGAGCTCTACTACAAGATCTGGACCCCATTACCACCGCCAAAATGTTCAGAGCTGCCACCAGACAGGCTGCCAGAGCCACTAGAGCCACCAGAAACGCCCACACCAAGGCCGAGCTTCCACCATGGGCCAACGAGCCAGCTTTCAAGGCTGACCCAGCTGCTGCTAAGGCCTTCAAGGCCCAGTTCGAGGCCACCAAGCACCACGCCGAGCAGACTTCCTCCCTTTGGAGAAAGATCTCCTGGTTCGTTGCTGCTCCAGCTGTCCTTGCCACTGCTGTCAACACCTACTTCGTCGAGATGGAGCACGCCCACCACAGAGAGCACCTCGCCCACGTCTCCGATGAGGAGTGGCCAGCTCAGTACGACTACATGAACATCAGATCCAAGCCATTCTTCTGGGGTGACGGTGACAAGACCCTTTTCTGGAACCCAGTCATCAACCGTCACATCAAGGACTAAGTCCCCCTCGCTTTCATCACATTCATACTGTCATACACAGCCCATCACGAAAACACAGGTATTTAATTCCATCACAGGTTATGCATGGAATCAAGGTATTAGGTGATACACACATATTTATCGATAGATGGTCAATTGTAGCTACAGAGCGACACTATAGGACAAATGAATTAAATCAACACTAGTACAAAAAGGAAGAAGTCACACGTTATTTCACTCTCAGAGTGTGGAGAAGATGTAAAGGTTGTTCGTAGCGGCAATGGCAACGGAGTTCTCAAATGGATGCCATGAAAGATGCAGAATGTTCTTCTTGAAATCAATGTTGTCGAGTTCAAGATCACGTTTGAGCATTGTTGGAACACCGTTCTTGCGCTTGTTGAGAAGACTCTGTGATTGCTGTTTCTTGGACTTGAAGGCGGAACGATCAGCCTGAAGGACGATTTCATCTTGCTGGACACCAGGGTCTGTGGCATTAGGGTAAATCATGAAGTTGTTGTTGTAGGAACCGGTCATAACGGACTTGCCATCACCACTGAAGACACACTCAAATTTGTCAAAGATGGCATCATTCTCATAAGTGTCACAGAGCTTGTCACGTAATTGTTCGTGAATGTTGATCGTCTTCACTGGCTCACGCTCCATGTTAACATCCCAAATCTTCACAGTCATATAGTCTCGACTGGCAATGTATCTTCCATCCGAGCTGAACTTCACATCACTTATGCTCGATGTGATTTCTGTAAAGAAGTTGTGGTTTGCTGGGTCAATGTACTCCTCAAACACCTTTGCATGCCCATCACAAAGGGCGTTCTCTCTCATATCAGCGAGCTTGATTGCACCCTTGGATGATGAGTACATGAACAGGTTGCAACTCTGTGGATGGAACTCAGCGGATGTGATCACTTCGGTCAATTCCTCCATGTTGGCAGGCTTGATGTCGACAATGTTGAAGCTCTGGTCTGGGATGGACAAGTTCCAGAGGTTGATACGCAAGTCGTCTGTACTCATGAATGTCTCACCATCTGAGTTGATGGAGATGGAGTTGATGTGATATGCGTGGGCGTTCGAGTAAACACGCTTAGGACTGGCGGCAATGATCTTATCGTGCAATGTGAGGCGTGGGAGTTTGAGGGATTGTAAGGACAGCTTGGAGTTGGGGCCACTGTTACCATATGAGACATCACTCAAGTTGTTCTCTGCCACCATCCTGATCTGCTTCTCATAGATTTTCCAGAGCTTGATTGTTTTGTCATTTGTGGACAGGAGGAAGTGTGCTTGATTGGTACGTTTGCACCACTTGATCTTGTTGATCTTCTCTTCAATCTCCAAAGATTTGAGGTAATCGAACTCGGCATCGTGAGACTGAAACTCAGTATGGAAACGGTACTCACATGCATTCTTCTTGTTGGAGTTACGTTCGAACAGGACGACACGGCCACCGCGGTCACCGGTTGCGAGGTAATCACCTGTGTGGTCAAACTCGACGGTGGAGATGATATCCGCCTCCGTGATCACGATGTCTGCTTTGTCACCAAAGCACTGTGAGAACTTGAAGTTGTGGGGATCCTCGGCCATCTTGACGGTATGTATTTCAGATGCGATGCGGTACTCTTTGAGTACAGGTTGTGAGAGTGGGGATTAGCTGATATGTGTGGGATTTCGGCGCCTGGAAGTGCAATTGAAGCCGCCGAAAGAGTGGAATGTGCGAGGGAAGAGGTGGACCAGTAGGGCAAGCGTCAGTCGTCTGCAAACACGTCGTTGGTGGTCCTCCAAGGGGTTCCCGTTTGGCGAGTGAAGGGGCCGCCGCTCCCAAATTTCTGGTGGCTTTCCGCCGCGGCGTCGGGGGCCTTTTCGTAGGTCACCCGGACACCAGGCGCAAGGGCAGGGTAACCCCGCGGTCACGTGACTGTGCTTAAGGGAAAGGGCTAAAGATGTTTCTTTTATCACAACTAACTCAAACTGGAAAGGTGGACATGAGGTTACACTCTAGTTAATTAGGACTATATACTCTAGTTCTCACCCTTGGAGAGCTTCTCGACCCACAACTTCTCAGCTTCAACAATGGTGTTGTTGTTGGCTTTCATCTTGTTCATGGTCTCGATGTACTCGTCATATGGATCAGAGTCAAAGACAATACCACCACCTGCCTGAAGATATGCAACACCATCCTTACAAACCATTGTTCTCAAAGCGATACATGTGTCCATGGTACGACCGTCATACGACCAGGAGCCAACAGCGCCGGCGTAGACACCTCTCTTCTCACCTTCCAATTCACCGATCAACTCCATTGCACGAACCTTTGGAGCACCAGAGACAGTACCAGCCGGGAAGATGGATCTGAATGCATCAAATCTTGTCTTGTCAGGTCTCAGAGTACCAGAAACCTGCGATGTCAAATGCATAACGTGAGAGAATCTCTCAACGGTAAGAAGTCTGTCAACGTTTGTGGTACGTGGGTCACATACACGGTTAACATCGTTACGGGCCAAATCAACAAGCATGACATGTTCAGCCTGATCCTTCTTGGAAGACTTCAAAACATGGGCAAGCTCATCATCCTCTTCAGTGGTCTTACCACGTCTGATGGTTCCAGCAATTGGATGAGTGATGACCTTGTTGTTGGAATCGGCTTTCACAAGAAGCTCTGGAGAAGCACCAACAATCTGGAAATCCACATAATCCATATAGAACATATATGGGGATGGGTTGACTGTTCTGAGGTGTCTGTAGATGTTGAATGGGTGTAGCGAAGTTGGTCTTGCAACTCTCTGCGACGGAACCGCCTGAATGATATCACCCTTCAAGATGTGCTTTTTCAAAGTCTTGACGTGGTTTTCATAACCCTCCTGGCCAATGTTGGAAGTGAATTGTTGGTCAAGATCGATTGGGCCCTGCTTTGGGTATGGGATAGGTTTCGTGTTGTCCAGAAGTGTTTCCTCGATAGAGTTGATGAGACTCTCGGCAGCGGCGTACTTCTTGGCGATCTCTTCATCAGAGTCATCAGTGGAGATGTGGATGTTCTCGATGATCTGGAATCTCTGGTAGACATTATCAAGAGCAACAACAGTATCAAAGAGCATGAGAGATGCCTCGGGAACGTGAAGGACATCCTTGAGCGGTCTCTTTGTCTTTGGCTCAAAGTACTGCACACAATCATATGAAATGTATCCAATAGCACCACCACTAAGACGTGGGATACCTGGAAGCTCGGCCTGTCTGTAGCCCTTCATCTCCTCCTCGAGGAGAACAAGTGGATCGGTTTCAATGCCAAAGTCTGGGCCGGTGTTGATGATCTTCTTAGGTTGCACACCAATGAAGGAATATCTGTCGACTGTGTCACCGTTCTTAGCGGACTCGAAGAGGAAACTCTGGGTTTTGGTATGAGTTTCGTCACCGATGCGGGAGAGCTTGAGGTAGGCGATGTGGGCAGTGGTCTCGTCATCACTAACAAAGGAGTAGACCGGGTAAAGGTTTGGGAGCTCATCCTTAGTCTTGGAATCACGGTCTGCTTGGATGATCGAGAGCAGGTTCTCAAGCGAGGGCTGAATAGGGGCAGGCATCTTGTGGTGGCTTCAATTGGGGGCAGAACAAAGAGAGCGACAGTGTTGGGGCTCCCGGCTTTTTTCAAACGAGTCACCGGCGCTCGCTAACATTGTGCACGTGACCTCGGCTTTTTTTTCTTTTTTCCCATTTTTTGCCGCCAGGAAAAAACCGTCCACAACAAAACAAAACACGTCAACGCCACGCTTGTTTGCCCGCACAACCACCCCACAGAACCTGCTGCTGACCACTGTCCCATCCAGCACTCAGAGCTCGTCTTCTGCCTTCCACACACACAGAAACTGCCCAGAAGCCGCCCCGGAGACGCCTACATCCCCGCGCAGCCGCTGAGAAAAGTTTTCCATCTCCACACGCGTCCAAGGTGTCATTGAATATCCAAGGAACCTCCTTCTAGCGAACTCATCTCCGGCAGGTTTTGCATCCCACACTACATACACACATACATCTACAATGGGTCAGATACTCTCGCAGCCCGTCAAGGATAAGGAGTCGCACCAGGGCCAGAACGCCAGATTCGCCTTCGGCCTCTCCAGCATGCAAGGTTGGAGAGTCAGCATGGAGGATGCTCACACAACTGTGCTCAACTTGAACGATGCTGACCTCGACACAGACAATGACGACGAGTCCGCTTCCGAGAAGCCACAGACAGACCTCCCACCAGTGGCCTTTTTCGGTGTCTATGACGGTCACGGAGGCGACAAGATTGCCAAATTCACAGGTGAGAACTTGTACAAGATCGTCAAGAAGCAGCCTGAGTTCCAGAAGGCCAACTACGGCCAGGCCTTGAAAGATGCCTTCCTTGCCGCAGACAGAGCCATCTTGCAGGATGAGCAGTTGAAGAACGACCAGAGTGGATGTACCGCCACCACGGTGCTCATCTCCGATGATAAGATCATCTGCGCCAACGCTGGTGACTCGCGTACAGTGCTCTCCATCGGTGGTAACTCCAAGGCCTTGTCCTATGACCACAAACCTAACAACGAGGGTGAGCATGCCAGAATCGTTGCCGCTGGCGGTTTCGTTGACATTGGCAGAGTCAATGGTAACTTGGCATTGTCCAGAGCCATTGGTGACTTTGATTTCAAGAAGTCCGCTGACCTTCCTCCAGAGGAGCAGATTGTTACAGCCTTCCCGGATGTTATCGAGCACCAGATCACAGCAGATGATGAGTTCGTTGTGTTGGCCTGTGATGGTATTTGGGACTGTCTTACATCCCAGCAGGTTGTCGAGATTGTCAGAAGAGGTATCAACGACAGAAAGACACTCACAGAGATCTCTGAGGCCATGATTGATATTTGTTTGGCCCCATCTTCTTCCGGTTCTGGTATCGGTTGCGACAACATGTCCATTGTCATTGTTGCCCTACTTCAGGGAAAGACATTGGATGAGTGGTACCAACACGTCATTGACAAGAAGGGCCCAGTCTCTGAGAGTTTTGAAGAGGTTGCTAAGGAGATCTACAGCGAGGAGGAGCGTAACCAGGCAGCTGCCCAGGAAGAGGAGGCTGACAACGAACAACTGAAGACAAGTTTCTCCATCCAGCAGTTGCTTGAACACAACGTGCTTACAAGCCAGAATGGTGTCTTCTACCTTGACAGCTCAAACTTGTTGAACTCACTTGGTGTTGATCCACAACAGGTCCAGGGCGAGGGAGAGGAGGAAGCCCCAAAGCAGACCATCACTGAGGTGGATGAGACAGAGGAAGATGAGTCTAAGTAGAGTATTCTACTCTGATACCTTCTCTTTATGCCCATCATTTCGATCATATTCACGTACTGTTACTCCTCTTTGTTTTTCCTCTATGTTGACCTGCATATATGAAATCTGTGGTTCTCTTTTTGCTTCTTGCTGCTCATCACTTGTCCCAACAAGGCTTGTTCCATACTTGGGAGGACTACGACATCTGTAACGTTTGCATTTATTGTTATTGATTTACTTTGGAAGGGATTCATTGATGTGTTTGCTCTTGTGTTAATTTGTCTATCTTGCTCTTTCACTTCTCGATCCCTTTTTTGTATACTTCTGTTTTCTTTTCTATAATCTATGACTTACAGCTACTATCGATTAAGAGATGCTTAGAATCTAGATGGAAACTTTGAATAGTTGATTTATTGATTATGCACAGTCATCGTGTCCGGATATCCAGGCCATACACCTGTATCTGGAAGTGTAGCAGTCACAAACTGATGGTGGAAGAGATTCAGTCAGAAAAAGTAAGCAAGTCTCGTCCCTGTGGTTCTTTTGGCCACTCTGAGCTTGACTCTATGTTGCATTGGTATCTCATCATGTAGAATCTTTCACACCAACCAGTAATGCCACAAACACTCAAGCATGAATATCCGAAATGGAGAGAAGAAGCCTTGCACATGTGACTGTGCCGGTTCCAACAGAAGCGTTGAACCAAGGCTTGGGAAAAAGAGGGGACGGCCCCGTGGAACGAGAGTAAGCTCCATTGGGTTTGAGCTCTCCGTTGACAAGAAGAGAGACAATTGTTATAACTATCGTCTAGGCTTATCAGCCCCGATTACCGAACAAAATCAACCTTCTGGAAGAAGGCGAAGACCAGAGACATGAAGGAAAAGCTGGACATGTCAGCACTCAACCCTGCCTTTGTGTAAACACCTGCAAAGTAAAGACCCCACTCAAATCTCAGAAATGACCGACGCGTCTTTATAACGAGGTGAGGACAGAGCCAGCAGTGGCAAATGAAGACAAAGAGTAGATCATAATGTCAGGTGAACCAGTTCATCCAGCCGGAACCACGACAAACCGTTGTTTCATAGTTCGAGCACGAGCACGCTGCTGACACAAAGTATCACAAGGCCCAAGAGGGGCACAACGTATCGGCCTCACCAAGAATATACGGGGGTTCAAGCCGTCAAAGGTCAACACCGGCTTCCCTCAAGAGAAGGACCACACTGAGCAGATCACTCCATACATCCCCAACCACAGTGGCCCGCCACTGGCACACACTCTGGACAGCGTGGACAAGTGCTCAAGGAGACAGAATGAAAGAAATCACCTAGCTGGGTCCAGCGAGATATGAGACACCAAGAAACATGCCAGACATGTCCCAACGGGTTGATTCATTGAAGATACCCGCTGCGTTTCCGCGAGTGTTGGGTGGGAGACTTTCCCCAAAGCATAAGATGACCAGTCAAGGTCCTTTTGTAAGCTTCGAGTAACAATTCTTCGTCCAAGGGCCGTGAGGGGAGAAGTGTTGGAGGAAGAAGAGAAGAAGACAGAGCCGAAAAGTTTTTCTTCGCGCTGTTTTGAGAGGTGGTGTAGGGATGTTTCCAACGAGTAGGGCTTGCCCTCCGGGAGCGCAAAAAGGGCATTTCCAGCCATAAACTAGTGTAAAAACCGTAAAGAGACCTTTAACCAATATTTTGGTTCATTGCGAGCAAACTCAGCCAATTTAAGCTTGTTATCATCTATTTAACCCTTGTTTACAGTGTCCAGACGACGTGTCGCCGGCTGCTCGGAGCGGAAAGCCGAACACTGGTGCGAATCTCAAGCGTCTCCAGAAAAGTGTGGATTGGCCCCCAAATTCACCTCTAGAACCACCTTGACCAACTCGGACAAGCACAGACAACGATGTCAGCGGACTACTGGACATCTACACAGAGGAAACACTGGCAGTTCACGCGAGAAGCACTCAAAAATGCGCGCAACGAGCTCAAGCTGCTCGAGAGGACGATGGAGGAGACAGGCCTTGTGTCACGCGTGAACATCGAGTATGACATGCACATGCGTATCTACATTCACTGGCTGGTCAACAAGCTGGGAAGAAGACTCAATATCAGACAGATTGCCCTATCAACAGCAGAGGTGTACGTGCTACGGTTCCTCACGAGAGTATCGTTGAAGGAAATCAACCTCTATCTTCTCATCACCACAGCCGTCTATCTCGCATGCAAGATTGAGGAATGTCCACAACACATCAAAACCATTGTTTCCGAGGCAAGAAACCTCTGGCCGGAGTACATTCCCCATGATGCTACCAAGGTGGCAGAATTTGAGTTTTACTTGATTGAAGAGCTCGATACATACCTTATTGTTCACCACCCATACCGTTCGTTGCTGTTGATCAACGAGACACTGGCAGAATTCAACCAGAGACCGCAAGCTTTCCAACAGCAGGTTCTTTCAGCGTCAAATGGGACAACTATCACTCCAGCTGGTCCTCTTGTTCTCAGTCCTGAAGAGCTCCAATCAAGTTGGTCTATCATCAACGATTCCTATGTCTCTGATCTCCCGCTTCTCTTCCCGCCACACATCGTCGCCACTGCAGCAGTATATCTTACAATCGTGCTGAAATACAACCATCTCCAGTACCTTCGCAAAGAGGGAACAGGAACGCCCCCAAGAAACGATCCCCTGAAGACCTTCGTCCAGTTCTTGGGATTCTCGAACATTGATCTGGGTGAGGTGATCGAAGCGGTGCAGGAGTTGATTACGCTCTACGAAGTATGGGAGTCTTACAGCGAGTCACAGTGCAAGAAACCGCTTGAACAAGTCCTCTTAAATCGTTGAGTTTCCGATGTGTTGGTTGTTTTCTCACGATTTGGAGGCTGATGATTCGCTGCCCGACACGTGACCAGGGTCCAGACCACAAAAAAAAAAACGTCAACAAAAGAAAGAAAAGACCAACATGTGAACACTCGACACGTTTCAACAGAACACCAAATTTGCCCGATTCGCAACTCGGCGGATCTCCTGAGACTTTAGCAGTCGACTTCTTCCACTACAAAGGACCTCTGCCGTCTTTTCCGCCTTCGCTGCCCGTCGTTTTGAGCCATTCCCAGCTGGGCTCTTCCGCAGATCTCCCCGACCAGACACGCCACTTCCAGCACACGAAGAGCCAGAACCACCACCGCGATTGAGCTGAAAAACATACAAATCATACACATCCAACGATGCCTTCTACTGCTACAAAGAAGAACGAGACCAGCGTGACGCAGAGGCTGACAGACGCGTCAAGCACATCCTCGTCCGATGGCGACGACTTGGATCTGAAACCACAGCAGACACACAGAGCCAAGAAGAGCAAGAAGAACACACACAAGACACACTCACCATACGAGATCAACTCTATCGACAAATACCAGATGGAGATCTCGTTTGTTATCCTCTTCTCCTTGTTTGTGGCCAACTGCTTTGAATCTACGGCGCCGTACGTGGAGCCTTTCCTCCATTTGCAGAACAGGTACCCAGGAACAGACTTCTACGACATTCACAGGGATGATGCCTACATTGTTATTACAGGGGTGTTTGCCGCTACGTTTGTTCGTGCCTTCACGATGAACTACGTTCTCAGACCTCTCGCCTATACCTGCAACATCAGATCACACCAGAACATTCAGCGTTTCATGGAACAGGGCTGGTGTACGGTGTACTACTCCATCTCTCTGGGAGTTGGCTCATACATCTACTACCACTCGCCTTACTACAAGAACTTTGACAACTTCTACATTGACTGGCCTCATGACAAGATGACTGGTCTGTTCAAGGCATACTACCTCTTGGAACTCAGTGGATGGCTTCAGCAGATCTTCACGCTCAACATTGAGAAGCGCAGAAAGGATCACTGGCAGATGTTCTCCCACCACATTATCACATGTCTTCTCGTCACTGGATCTTACTACTACTACTTCACACGCATCGGTAACGTTATCATGGCCATCATGGACATTGTTGACATTTTCCTCTGCACAGCCAAGATCTTGAAGTATTGTGGTTTCCAGACCATCTGTGACCTGATGTTTGGACTCTTTGTCATTACGTGGATTGTCTTGAGACATATATTGTACAACTACATACTCTACCACGCTGCCACTCAAGCCAAGAGCCTCATGGCCTCTGGTGCTTGTGTTGAGGGACTGTTACAGAAGAGATGTTGGACAGATACTGTCATTAACGTGTTTGTTGGACTCTTATCAGGATTGCAGTTGATTATGTGTGTCTGGATGTATCTGATTGGCAAGGTTCTCATCAAGGTGATCACTGGTAATGGAGCACAGGATGTCAGAAGTGACTCGGAGGACGCATCAGAGTAAGCACAATTTGGACACCAGACAATACCAATATTTATCCCTAATCTCCATCATAATGTTGCATATTCCATACCTTGCTGTAGATTATTGGGCAGGATCGCAGACGTACCTATGAGAGGTTCATCGCATTGATAATTTCAAATTATGCATTTCGTAACGTACCATGACAAGCTCTATATATTTATAATCATAACCAAAGTCTCTCTCGACTCTTCAGTAGTACAGAGTGGCGAACACAGCGGCAATCATCACGAGCGTTCCCCAAATGGTCAAGGCCAAACTCATGTATCTCTCCCTTGGTGTATCAAGTAACTTGTAACCAAACAATCCTGGCAAAATGAAGCAGATCAAGGTGGATCCGGTAGCACCGACAAGAGCCAGAACCAGCTCAAATGATGTGATTGTAAGTGCCAATCCATAGATGGACACGAGAAGAACAGTGGTGATGCTCACAAACTTGTTTGTCGAGAATGGGACCTCAACATGGACTCTTTCATCTGCGTTTTCATCAGCTGCGTCACCGGAAAGAAGTGGCCTTGTCTCACCTTCTTTCGGCTTACCGCATTCCAGCTCAATCCAATGAACCATGTTGTTGACTGAGATTCTGCATGGGTGGAACATGAGCGGGAATGACAGGCCAACCATGATTGTCAATGCGGCCTTTCCGATGCGCGACGAGAGAAGTGTTGGATCATAGTTCAAGATGACGTTACCAAGAATGTTTGAGCCAAATTGAAGGTATCCTGCCAATCCAACAAGTGTGAACAAGAGACCAGAAATACCACATGAGACAATGATGACCAAGTTTGTATCTTCCTTGTGCTGGATTTCGTTGATGATGGTACATATGTTCTGAGCGGCAGTGAAGGCAAATATAAGAATACTGAATGCAGACAGAACCTCTGGCATTGTGCCTGTTGTCCAGACTCTGAGTTCTCCACGCGTCAATGAAAGGTCATCGAGCAGCGCATGGCCAAGCACCAGGAGTGTCAAGTATCCGATTGCGATGAGACCCACAAGGGAGCCAATTTTGAGGGAGTCCAACTTTCTGAATGAAACAAGCGGAAGAATGAAGATAAGTGAGAGGACAATGACTTGGTTACGTGAAAGTAGGTCTCCAATCAGAGAGGGAACCAGATCACCAAACAACACCAAGTAACTCAACGCGACGCCAAAGCACTGGATTGCGATGGAGAAGTCAAACAAGAGCGTGAGTTTCGGGTATGTAATTGCACAGAGGGCAAAGAAGGAGGTCTGACCATCGATCTTGTGCGAGACCCGGTAGATGATGTAGAGGCCGTACCAGGCTGCTACTCCACCAATCAGTATCAGGAGGGTCCCGAAGAAAAGCCCGTCTGCCTTGAACGCGAAGGGGATGGCGAGGAGGCCGGCTCCCACGATGGTCTTCGTGAGGTTAATGATGGAAGAGAGAGTGGTTGCCATCTTCAAGAGCCCTTAATGTGGGCTTCAATGCCAGTAAAGACGGAGCAAGTCTGTGTCATGTTTACATTTCAGGTGTGGAGCTGTGGAGCTGTGGTGTCGCGAAAGTTCGGAAGAAAACATCCGAGCCCGATAATGGTAGCGAGCTTCTCTTTGTTTCTTGTTTAATATGATAAAGGAAAAAGGCGATAATGGGAGAGAAAGAGCCACTGGCACCGAAAGTGGAGCCCAAAGAGGTCAAAAAGCGCCGGATTGTGCCTCCAGAAGCGCGTCGCAGGGCCGCGTACTCGTGTGACCGGTGCAAGAGCAAGAAGATCAAGTGCCAGAGAGTGGTCAGCAGCACAGAGACAAGTCTCCAGGACAGGACTCACCCATGCTCCAACTGCCAGAAGTTTGGTCGTGAGTGCGTGACCACTGTTCCCAGAAGACGCCGAGTTTATGCCTCGTTTGAGAATCTCGGAACGCACTACCAGACAGTGATTCAGTTGGTCCAGGGCCTCTACCCAGATGTTGATATCAACGACGTCAATGCTCTGGCCAGACTGGGAGAGTCACTGGGGATCAACATGGGAACTGGAACAAGAGCCGATGATGATCTTTCAAACATCGAAGTGGAGTCCAAGATCCTAAAGCCATTCACACCAACGGCGATGGAGACATCACGGACAGCTACTGGGGCCACGGGATCCGCAGTTGGCACACAATCAGCATCGTATTCTTCTGTCAGATTGGAGAGGCCACAAGCACAGGAGACAATGGTGTATGATTCCAGTGGAGGAACTCACTATGTTGGCTCAGCAGGAACCCCGTCTCTTTTCACACTCCTCTGCAATCTCCTTTTGAAGAGATCCCTAGTGACAACTCTCTCCTTTGACAACAACATCACACTGTTCAAGAACGGCATCGAAAGGAAACCCAACCACAAGGAGATCTACAAACTTTTGCTTGACAACAAGAGCTTCCCGCTTGTTCGAGTTATTGGCCTGAAGTCCACAGCACATGAGCTTGTGAATGTTTTCTTCAAGAAGATCCATCCATTCCACTTCGTCTTCGACATCAATGACTTCATAAACTCCCATGAGCTGTACTGGAAACTTCTTGAAACCGGTGAAGAGATGCTACTTCCGAGAAAGGACCTTCCCAACACCACTATCGGGTCAATTTATCTCGTGTACGTGCTTGCATCCAAGATGGTTGATTCGGTACCACAGTTTGACTCCACATACATCGAGGAGATTCTTCAATTGATCCTAACAGATGCAACACTCGGCGCTAGTGTGAGTACCATCCAGTTTCTCTACTTATACGCCACACATTTGCACTCCGAGAAGAACAGAGATGCAGCATGGAATTTGATTGGGCTGGCTATTCGCCAGGCAATGTCATTGGGATTGCACAAGGTGATGGGCCAGTCACCACACCAAAACCTTCACTCACAGATATTTTGGGCTGTCTATCAGAATGAGATGTCTCTCTGTCTGAACTTTGGACGTCAGAGTGCCATCAACGAGGCTGAAGTTGACATTGCTTATCCCGTCCTGGAACCCAAGCCGGGAATTACACCAGAGTTCATCAAATATCACAGATCCAGCATCCAGCTTTCTCGATTTCTGAGCAGAGTCGTGAAGGAGCGTCGTGTCACGCAACAGCCCCTATCACTCATCAACGTTGAGCGTACTTTGTCATTGAAGGCACAGTTGATCAAAATCCACGAGGAACTCGGGATGAAGAAGGTCAGTCAGATTGAAAACATCTTCGACTTCAAACTCTGCCTCATCTTCCATCACTACATGGCTTGTATCACGCTTCCTGTGCTCGTGTATGTTACTACGACGAATTACAAAGTGCGTGAAGACGAGACCATCCTTTCCATCATGAAGATAGGTGTCCAGGCTGCGGTCACTGTGGCTGAGATTTTGGCTTCTGTTACTGGCAAAGAGGAATTCCAGAACGGAGCTATTTCATCTGATTGTATGGTTGGTTACAACTCTGGATTGTTGCTCTCTTTGTTCTTCATCTATCTCCTCAACACATCCAATGACCTGTGGGAGCTTGCGATTGAAGGGGAGGCTGGGCCTCAAACCATCGACAAGACCATGACACTGAAGTACATTTCGGACATTGCTGGTTTCATGCAACACACCAAACTTGATTCCACAACGAGAAGAATCGCAGAGATCACAGAAGGGCTGAGAAACGACCTCAACGTTGTGGGCCTTCAGGAGAACCTTCGCTTTGAAAACATCATTTTCGATGGTCCTGATACGATGTTCTACGATGCACTTGTGTTCAACAATGAGATTTACCTGGATCAGTGGTGAACTCTTTTAACGACTTATGAACTCTTTTCCTTTATGATAATAACTTGTAGTAAAAGACCGATTCCCTTCACCATCCGGCGACTCCGTACTGGCTGCCAGCTTCGCGAATCTTCTCATGACCGAAGTTTCCAACACATCAACGCGGACTTTTGGCCTTCAACAACATCACCAGAGCCGAGTTTGTGCTGGCCACTGCAATCGAAGTCGATCAGTGACTCCAATCAGCGAGAACCAGAACATCCCCCACGAGTTCCCCGCTTTTCCAGGCCTTCTCACGCCTCCACACGACCACAAGAAGCCTGACTCACGCCTCCCTTCACCACCGAGCCACTTCACCGGCAACACTCTCTGACACAAGCCAACAGCCCCAGGATCCCAGCCGAAGCGAGGCGATGTTTTAACCACAGCTTCGCCAGAAGACGAACCCGCACACAGAAGACTCGCACTCGCCACGACCACAGCGAGCCACTTTTGGGCACCCCACGCACGTGTAATTACCCACACACGACACTAACGAGACCACACGACAACAAGACACGACTTTGAGAGCCACGATGGAGTTCCCGATGGACCTCGACGAGCCCGGGGCGTACAGCGATGATGAGCGTGTGGACAAGCATGATGGATACGTCGTTGGGGGCGGATACGTCGAGAGCCCGTTCGACTATGAGAAGGAGAGGGAGAAGCTGCTCAGATCACGACAGGAGCAGAGGCCACAGGACGAGGAGACGGGCGTCCAGGTGAAGCTGTTGAGTGGAGATCAAGTGATGGAGATAGATGCTGTCCATACGCAAGATGCCGATACACCACCAGAGAACTTCTCTCCCGTTGCTGGCAACATTTACAGATCGAGTTTCCCCAGACCTGAAAACTTCAAGTTCCTGGCCAAGCTGAAGCTGAAGAGCATCCTCGTGCTGATTCCAGAAGAGTATCCGAGTGAAAATGAAGAGTTTGTGAAAGAGCAGGGCATCAAGGTGTTCCAAGTTGGGATGAGTGGAAACAAAGAGCCCTTCGTCAATGTCCCTCACGATGTGATCACACGAGCACTCGAGATTGCAATCAACCCTGCAAACCACCCACTCCTGATCCATTGCAACAGGGGAAAACACCGCACAGGATGCCTCGTTGGATGTATTCGAAGACTACAAAAATGGTCCCTCACGATGATCTTTGATGAGTACAGAAGGTTTGCCGCACCAAAGGCGCGTCCGCTAGATCAACAGTTCATTGAGATGTATGACGACTTTGAGGTCGTTGAGACTGCTACGAGGAACGGATGGCTGCCCGTGAAATGGTGATGTTATAAGTACACATTAATATTTGACGGTTTCACTTAGACTGTTCCTGAGGTGAAGAAGAATCTCTTGCCGTGGATGTATGCGTTTGTACCAGCGACAGCGGTGAGCATGACAGGCCATACGCGGCCGTACCGGAGTCCATTGAACGTTGCACGGCCATTGACGATGAGGTAAAGAGTCGACCAGGCGGTGATGAAGCCCGTGCCACTCTCAACGTCGCCCTCGTTGATGATCCAGCCTCCCAGCGCCATCGCACCGCCAAACAAGAGAGACGACACTGGCGACGGGCCGATTCTCTTCTTGCTGGTGCCCCAGAGAGCACCGAGACCACCAGATTGGGCATTGGCAATCTTCACTGCCTGTGGCTGGGACGTGACGAGTGGCGTGGCGAGCAGGAGACCCGAGAAGATCCATGAAGGGAAGGGCGTCTTGGAATACTCGTAGAGTTGCTGTGTGACGGAGGCGTCCTGGTTCACCTTGTTGAGCTCGTTCTTGAGGTCCTCTTTGATTTCTGTAATCTCAACCATTGTGATTGATGTGTCTGTGCTTGTTCGATTGATGTTGTAGAGTCGCTGATACTTGTTCGGGTTCAAAGTTGTTGAGCAAGAGAAAGGCTGGCCCACTTGAAACTTGCGCTCTAGACTTAGCAACGTGCCCGAACCGGTGCCAAAAAGCTAAAAGCTGTGTAAACAAAGCCAAACATCAACACCAACAACTTAGGCCAAAGAAAGGACTACAAGAGTGAATTAAACAAGATACCAAATAATCATAATCTTCACTTCCCATCTAATATACAAAACCGTTATACCGTTAGCAGCGAGCAAGCTTGTGATCCGCTTAGGATCTCTCACCTCTCAATCTTCTGGCCAACTGGATGTCCTTCTTCTGGATGGTGACACGCTTGGCGTGGATAGCAGCCAAATTGGTGTCCTCGAAGAGGGAGACGAGGTAGGCCTCAACGGACTCCTGCAAAGCACCGATAGCAGAGGACTGGAATCTCAAGTCGGTCTTGAAGTCCTGAGCAATCTCACGGACCAATCTCTGGAATGGAAGCTTTCTGATGAGGAGCTCAGTGGACTTCTGGAATCTTCTGATCTCTCTGAGGGCAACAGTACCTGGTTTGTATCTGTGTGGCTTCTTGACACCGCCGGAGGATGGGGCGGACTTTCTGGCGGCCTTGGAGGCGAGCTGCTTTCTTGGGGCCTTACCACCGGTGGACTTTCTGGCTGTCTGCTTAGTTCTGGCCATTGTTGCTGTTGTGTGATGATAAGAAAAGCCGAGATGTGAGAGCAGGAGGAAGGGGCAGGGGGCTGCTTTTTATATTCCCAGCCCGACTGCCGGGGAGCCTGCTGGGACGCGTTTGTTGACGTTGTGCCAAAGTCTTTGTTTACATTTCAGAGGAGCCTCGGCGGGGAAAGTCGCGGGTCCCGTGCTGAGAACTTCCCGCGAAACCCGGAGGAGCGCGCGTAGTTCTGGGTCCGGGTGCTGGGTGTTCGCGTGCTGGAAACTTCACACTCACCCGCGCATTTCTCAGTCCGCGCACGGCTACGCGTATTTCTCAGCACGGGATCCTTTATCGCGGGCGCTCCAGACTCACAACTACGCAGGGCACTGACTGCACAGGCGTATTTATCAGAACGGGAACCTTCCACGACGCGCAATCTCCAGCACGCGCCCTCTGGAACGTAAACAAACAACAAGTGACTCCAGCGCGTCGCAGCCCCTCGCTGAGTTATAAAAGGCCAGCGACCCCCGCCTCTTCTCGGACCTCCTGACATCTTTCACAATTATCATCAACTACAACAACTACAACAATGTCTGGTAGAGGAAAAGGCGGAAAAGGATTGGGAAAGGGCGGTGCTAAGCGTCACAGAAAGATCTTGAGAGACAACATCCAGGGTATTACCAAGCCAGCTATCAGAAGATTGGCCAGAAGAGGTGGTGTCAAGCGTATCTCTGCTCTCATCTACGAGGAGGTCCGTGGTGTCCTCAAGTCCTTCTTGGAGAACGTCATCAGAGATGCTGTCACCTACACTGAGCACGCTAAGAGAAAGACTGTTACTTCTCTCGACGTTGTCTACGCTTTGAAGAGACAGGGTCGTACCTTGTACGGTTTCGGTAACTAAGTTGCTTATTTGGGTTGAAGGTTTGTTTACGGTTATACGGTTTAAATGTATATTAGCTTGAATTTGTGAAAATGATTGTAGTCTCTTACCAGCTTGTTGCTTGGAAGTACACTGTTCAGCGTTGGCTGCTGTTCTGATGGGCTGTAATACTCTCACGCCACCGTTGATCGTCAATGTCTGGGCTGTTTGTTGGCCGTGATGTTCGCCACCCATGAACTCGCAGACGTGGCTCAGGTCACCCATCATGGTCACTAATCAACACTGCGCTCACGGATCTAATCAAACAAACATAGCACATTAGACAAACGATCGAATATGAAAAAAAGAGAAAGTAATTCACAACCATTAGTAACTCGTAATCACTCCATATCGCTCAGATCGCTGACACCAGAGTTGCTCTGGGCATCCATGAGCCCAGGGAACTGAACATACAGTTGTTCTGGCAGGACATTGAAGTCGTACACCTTGAGCTCAGTTCCCTCTCTAGCAGCCTTCTCTCTAAGCTCTCTCTCGTTCTCCTCCACAAGAGGTCTGATACACTCCTTTCCAGCCTCAGTCTTGAAATGTCTTCCGAGAGCATCAGTACGCGCAAACTTCTTTCCACACCCCCACTGAGTAACACCATCTCTGAGCACACCACGGCACTCAAACCTCTTCTCTCCCGAGTGCAAGTTCTCGTGCCTCTTGCGGTCATGCTGACGGGCAAAGGCCTTGCCACACACCGTGCACACGAATGGTCTCTCATCCGTATGTGTGCGCAAGTGCGACTTGAGGTTGTATGGTCTGGTGAAGCGCTTGTCACACAAGTGGCACGCGTAGATGGATGGGTGTTTCTGTGTTCTCTTGTTCGGGGCATTGGGCGACGCGAGCTCGAGCATCTTCTCTCTGTTGGCACTCAGCGATCTGTCTCGTTCCCTTGATGGTGTGCGTGAGCGGGACTGGCGGCGTTGACGGCCCAGGCGCATCTGTGAGTGCTGGTCGTCTGGCTTCAGGAGGTCAGAATCGTCAACAGCGGAGAAATCAGCAGATGAGTTATTGCTCATATCAGCAGAGAGTGTCTTGGCGAAGTGACCGGCCTTGTACTGTGAGTTGCTCGAGCCGGCTCGTGAATGGTTTGGAGTGTTGTTTCTAGATGACTTGTTCGACGAGAACAGTGAAGGAGTCTTGTGTGCAAACTCCTCTTCCGGAGCAGCAGAGATGGAAATGGTGACAGGTGACTGTGTAGCGGCCTGTACAGAGCTGTTGGTGTTCAAGTTCTCCTCTGTCAGTCTCAGATCGAGCTGTGCACTCAGCAGTTCCACGTCGTTGTCAATCGGCATCGAGTAATCCAGGAAGTTCTGGCCCGCATTGGACATCACATCATCATCAAATGGCTGTGGAGAGTATGCTGATGGTGACAGGAACGGAGAGTTGGAGACAGAAGAAGCAACGTCACTCAGAGGAGACTGAGCATTCCGTTGTTGTTGGAACGCGGTACCCTGATAATCCGGTTGAAGAAAGTCTGAGAACCCGGTATCCAAGGGCACGGAGTTCGATCCAGAGTTGCTTCCCATGGCAGAAAAGTTACCCAGCAGATCCATGCCGTTGTCATTGCCCTCTAGCGCCATTGAGTTCTGGGTATTCATGCCGTGACCACTGCTGCTCGTGTCCAACACGTCCTGTGGCGGCGTCGAGATGATCATTGGCGCATTCATGAATTGTGGACTGCCTCTTCCCGACTCGTTGAATTGGTTAAAGTTGAGGGCATTGGATGGAGAGTTGAGGGAGTTCAGCTCGTCAAGGAACAGACCCATGTCCGGTTGCGTTGTCTGCGCATACTGTTGGGAAGGTGGCTGCGTTTGTGTCTCAGGGAAGGAGTTTTGAGGGATATCAAGCGTCAGATCCGTCTTAGAACTGGCCTTCTTGAGATCGTAGCCCTGCTTGAATCCTGGAACGGGACGTGAGAGCTGCTGGGCCTGTTGTTGTTGGCTTTGAGGCGGAGGCGCTTGTTGAGGGAAGCTTTGCTGTTGGTAGAGCACACTCTGCGGAGGCTGACCGACAATTGGAGAGTTGACATTCGACGAGGCCCCAGATAGGTTGAGGAACTGCTCGAATGACGGATCCTCTTCCCGTTTGAAGTTCATTTTCTCTTTGTTGATGGGGGAGGCTGGCGCTGTCTGGCGATGAGTGTTACCCTTTGTGATGTGGCCAGTTTGCGGAAAATTGGCAGCTAAAGATCCTTGTGATATTATAAGCTCAGTGGAGTGCCTTTCCAGAAACAGCCAACGACGAATGCTGTTCAGCGATGGGTGCAAAGTGAAGCGTTACTTATCATGACTCTCTTTTTTTGGCCGCCCGTTTGAGGTATTCCGAATACGGGAATTTTCGCGAGTAGTCAAGAGCTGATCGCTGTAGCCTGTAGAGCTCGCCACTCTAAAAGACCCCCTCTCCACACCAGAAACCCCTTAAATCAGCCTTTGGAAGATGGCAGACGATGACAACCAGGACCGTTGCTGGATATGCCTCGGAAACGATGGCGATCCTTCGCCGCTCGCCTCGCCCACGGACTCGAGCCACCTCATCAGCGCCTGCCAATGCTCACTTCTTGCCCACAAGCGCTGTCTCCTCGATTGGGCCACCAACCTGGATATGATTGCTCGTCAGGAGGGCCGTGCTGGAGATGGTCTTGCACACAGTGAAGTTGTCCATCTTGCGATCCATGACGGTGCGGATGGGTTTGCTGCCGTGGTGGGATTCAAAGCCAGGAACGGATGCCAGATCTACACTGCCGCAAACATCCAATGCCCACAGTGCAAGCGTCAGATTCTGCTCTGTATGAAACCAAGCTCAG
The DNA here is from genome assembly GCA_003708285.2 of Petasospora xylosilytica. Classification (NCBI taxonomy): domain Eukaryota; kingdom Fungi; phylum Ascomycota; class Saccharomycetes; order Phaffomycetales; family Wickerhamomycetaceae; genus Petasospora; species Petasospora xylosilytica. Next base: position 171,888 of record PPNT02000015.1, on the reverse strand, counting down.
TTCTCTCCATCAAAAACATCATCATGTCTTATGCCCAAACTGCCGCCGGAGTAGCCGTGACCGCCACGGGTATTTCCACAGTCGCTACCAGTGTTGCGGTAAGCGCACTCTCCCTCTTTGCCAGTCTGGGATACAAGTCCTGGAAGTCAATGGCTGGCGAGTCAGTCATGCTTACTATGATGGATGTTGGTGAAAGAACATTTCAGTCGGCTCTCAAACGAGATGCACTGTCGCTGAGAAACCTTGTACAACTCGCCGGCTTCCCATTCTTCATTCATGGGCTTCGCTCCAGAGTATCATTCTTCGGAAGCTCACTCTCAACTGCATACATTGCTCTGTTTATACCAGGCGGGATTCATGGGCCAAAGAAGGCACTTGTGTTCATGAAACAGGCTAAGTTCGTCTATGAGTTCCTTTTCAGAATCACCATCAACAGACTCTACTACCGCTGGCTGATACAGGTCAAGCCCTGCTTCATTGCCGACAGACTCTCTTTGCAAGACCTCGAAATTCTTGAGAAGGAGAACAATGCTATCGCAGAACTTCAAGAACTCAGAGTGCAACGAGACCAGAGAGCGCACGCTCCTTGGTACAAGAGACTATGGCATTGGATGTTCCCAGACTACACGGAGGAAGAACGCAAAATTGTGAGGCAAAGCGCAAGAAGAGAGAGAAATGCAACTTTCACTCGTGACTACTCATCTTTGTTTAATGAGGAGCAACTTTATTGGAGATTCCTCACGAGTTGCATGTGGCCATACGCCGGATCATTGATTGGGGGCCTCTTAGCCAAGTCCTCTCAAGTCAACACATTCGTGAATCAATTTGCAACCACCCCAGCGGAAAGTACATTCTACTGCAATCTCATTGGAATGGGCCTCGTAACAGTGGCCAGTGATTTGGTGAAACTCTACATGGCCTGGAAGGAGATTCAGCAGTACAAAAATCTGGATGTCATTGATTCACAGTTCAATGGCCTGACCATCAACTGCATCACCTCAACGGATCTTCCCGCTGGTGAAGAGCTTCCACCTGGATTGATTGAACATCACTTGAGAGACCACGATGGCCAGAATGCACAGCAGGTTGCTGATCAGCGTCTGTTCAATGGATGGGTTGAGATTGAAGGCCAGGTCCGTAATACGATGGCCACGCTGTTCCAGGACCGCTTGGGCAGGCTATATTGATTAATTATATGCAGCAAACTAACGACTTCAAGATCCCTATATGTATCATTTATTATCAACAAGTGTAGAATGCAAAGTGAGTTGTGGTCTCTGAGTTATGTACAAGATCACTTTTCCGGCGAGACCATCAGTCAACTCTCCCGTTCAAATACCCCGGCCATTAAAACGTTTTAAAAATTCGTAACAAAACTCATAATGCAAATCATCATGATCATGAGAAGAAGTACTGCGACTTTCTCAACTCGTGGACATCAAAGTCACCCTTTGGTGGAATGTCTGGCAACCTCAATGGAGCCAACACTCTGATGTGCGTGCTTGACTTTTCTTCAAGTCCGTCGGTGGCATCATCACCAAGATCATTCTCATCAATCATTTCCTTGGATTTGGATGGCTTTCTGCCACGCTTCTTTAGCTTGTCAGCAACGATATTGTCCAAATCAATACCCTCGAGCAAGCTCACTGTCGTAACTTCATTCATCCCCTTCAATGCCTCCTCTGGATCACTGCTGTTCAATCTCTCCTGTCTTCTCTTCTCCATGTAGATCTCTTGGCCCATAGTGATGCGCTTTCCAAGCTGTTGACTCAACTCTTTTCTCAATGCCAACACCTTCTTAGCTGGCTCTGAGTTCTTTGGTATTCTGACAACTCTCAAGAAGCCTTTGTAACGCTCATCAAACTCCTCCTTCAATCTGGCAATCAAGTCAACCTCGTGCAAGTTGATGAACTCGTTTCTCAATGCACTGTTCATGGTGTCAACATCACATGCGTGAGTCCAGTAGGAGTCGTGCACGGCAGCAAAATCCAGGTTGGCCTTGGAGCAGGCAATGGCACTCAGCAACATATGTGTGGCGTCCAATGAGTGAATGAAGTTTGGTGGGAACGCAGCCATCTGCTTTCTGGAGTCAACTGGACTGATGGCAAATGGATCCTTCAAGTACACCGTCTGCAAGTTTGTGGTGATCTGCTTTCTTGGGACAGAACGGTAAGGCTGGACAATAGGCAAGTTCAAAGGCGTGGTCCAGATGACACTGGCCAAGAATGGTGGTTTGCCTCCAACTCTTGTCAACTCCTTAGGATCAACCTGGAGGTCCAATCTGAGGGAACTGGAAATCAACTTGGCACAGATGGCCAACCAATCCTGAATCAAATGAGCACCTTCAAACAACTCTCTGATGCATGCAAACACGTGCTTGGTCAAGTAGAGAGAATACTGGTACGTGTCTTCACCTGGGAACAAGTCGGCAAGCTGCTTGTCAATCTGGGCAGTGGCTCCAATGTATGTGACACCGTAGACGTTGGTCATGACCGTCTGTTTGACAACCTTACGCTTGATCTTGTCCTTCAAGAGCGTTGCCATCTCGTCACCTTCTTCGGAGAGCTTCTCCAATCTCTTGATCAACAAACCAGCAACGTGGGTGTAGACGTCCTGAGGTCTTTCAGATGGAGTCAAGTTCACTTGTCTGGCACCTTCGACATCACCACCAAGAGCAGCGTAGTGTTGAAGACCGTTACAAGTTCCGTCTTGATGAACAGGCTGGTGAGAGACAAACTTGGTTGGGTCTGGAGATCTCAACGCATCAGCAAGCTCGAAGATCGTGGCGAGTGCCTGCCATGGCTTGTCTGCTGATGTCCACCACTCCTGGTATCCCAAAGGATCATCGGCAGTCTTGAAGACATTATCAATGTTCTTCTCGGCAAACTCAATACGCTCGCTCAGTGGGGCCTTGTCAATACCGAACAGGTTGGACAAATGGACCTTCAACCACCTCAAACCGTTCTCTCCCAATGGCTTTCCCTTCCAGAAAATCAACAACCCTCTAGAGAGATCATTACCAAGATGGTTGAAGTTTGGAGACAATGGATAGGCACGGCCTCTGAAATCCATGTTGTGTGGGAAGTACATCTTCTCTCCAAGGAAGGCTCTAGCAATCTCAAGCTTGTAGTTGGAGTCACATCTCATGGATCTGTTGTTGTAGTGCTCGTACTTTCTCTTCTTCTCCTCGGCTTTCCATTCAAATATGACAGAAGGGTCCTCGGACTCAAGTGGACGCTCCGTAGGCTCAAACTTCTCAGACACCAAAGGTGGAATATCCAGGAATGACTCACCAGTGTTCCACACCTTTGACATTACCTCAAAGACACGCTCGTTCACTGTCCAAGCAGTGTTTCCCAACACATTCAAACCCTCATAGACCTTGTCCAATTTGTCACTCGAGGCCTTGATGTATGCAATCTGTTCTGGAGAGTCCTTAGATCTGATGACAGAGCTTTGGGAGTAGAGGTATCCACCATCATTCCACGAAGTCCATGGGCGTGGCTTCACGAGCATTGGCAAGAACTGTGGTTGGACGGCACCGGAGAGCGAATCAGCAGAAAGGAGACTGGCCAAGTTTCTGTGAACTTTGATGACACCGATCTTTATCGACTTGACATACTGGAAGCCATGATGGAATGCTGGTGCTTCACCATGAACCTTTTGCTGCGTCACTGGGTCAACACCTTCGACTTTGACTCTGGCAACGTGCATCAAGATACTGATAAGCGTGGAGCCGATCTTTGGCTTGATCTCATTTGGCCATGTGATCTTCCAGTCAGCAATCTTGTCAGATTTGAAGCGCGAGAGCGACTTTGCGTACATCTTCAAATCTTGTGGGTTCTTCACGTCTTTGAAGACAGATGCCTCAGAGTTCTTCAACTGTTCTGATCTGTACTCCAACTGAAGAGCATTGGCGACACCCAAGACTGCTCTTCCAACTCTCATTCCCTCAGTGATTCCACCGGTGGAGTTCAACTTCAACATCTCGAGGATGGTGATTGCAGCCAACTTCTTTGCTGGGAGAAGAGGGATGTATGGTGCACAGTATTCTCTCTCCTTCCATTCAGGTGTCTTTGGAGGAACAAAGGCAGGATCTCTGAACTTCTCACAAAGTGCAATTTCCTCTTCAAGAAGTGGAATCATCTTCTCAGACCACTGCCAAAGCATGGCATTGAGCGATTTGGACAAACTGAGTGCACCCTTTTCCTTGAGCTCTTCAAAGTCGTGCTTCCATCTCTCCTGTGCAGCAATGACGGCATTGTTCTCAATCTGCTTCTGTCTCTCCTGGTTGAAATCATCCAACACACTCTCAAACTTATCTTGAAGCTCAGCTGGAAGCGACTTGTAGATCTTGAAGAAGTTGAAGTCATTCTTATTCTCAGAGGCAAGGAAGTTCAACTTGCTTTGGAGATCTTCATCAAGGTTCTTGGTAAAGTCCTTATCCAAATGCGAGGACATTCCAAGAAGTGTACGTCTGATAGCTTTCATTCCAAATGTATGGACTGACAACAGATCTTCAGCGCCTTCCTTCTGAACGGATGGCGGCATAGCTCCCTTCTTATCCTCGGGATCTGACGCCACGGTCTGCTCTGGGGATAGCGTGGATTGCTCAACAACATATCTGTACTCTTCTGGAACATCTCTTAAGCTGTATCCATAATCTTGTATGAGTTTTGCGATTCCGTCGATCCTGAGGATGTCGATGTGGGTGAAGATTTCTCTGATTCTTCCGCCTGCTCTTGTGTGTCTCTCAATGTACTCAGTTGGGTTGATACTTCCAGTGACCAAGGCCTTCTTAGTGAGTACAGCAAACGTTCTTCCATTAGGCTCTGCATGGAACTTCCTGAACCAATCCTCGAGGAGCCCATCTAAGTCATGGACCGTCACAGAGCTGAGCTCAGCGTACTTGGCGAGGTACTTGTTGAGGTCGTCAATGATGGGGATTTTGTTCTCTCGTAAGACTGGATAAAGAGCCGAGAGAATGGTGTCTGCTCTGGAGAAGTCTTTGTCTTCAAGAACAACGTCGAGGAGCGACCAGAGACGAGAGATGTCCTCTGAGTGGCGCTCTCTGAAGATCTTGTCTGCTGGTGTTGAGAAGGTGGTACCCACAGCCTTGTCGTAGTCATGGAGCGTGTGGCGGCTCGAGGAGGAAGAAGGAACACCAAGTCCCAGCGTCTTGAGCTCGTCAATAGTCGATCCTTCGTAATGAGACAAGCCGCTGTTGGCTCGTGTGAGTGGAGGTAGCTGTTGTAGCGCCCTTGTTACCGCCGTCCGAAGACGTGAGCGGGAGGCCGCCAGCGATCCCAACATTATGTGTGACTGCGCGTGAGATGTGAGTGATGGCAACAAAAAGGCAGCAGAGGTCTTGAATGAGGCAGTGGGATCTGGCGCCGTGAGTCGAATGTGTCAAGATGGTGAAAAGTCAAACTTTTCTGATGCTCTGGCTCTGCAAAACAAAAGAAAAAAAAAGTCACGCGGGCTCACAACCTTCCAGAAACAGATATTACCACTCTCGGACATTTAATTTTCGCGGAATCGCGGAGTGGTCGCGAAGGCGGCAGAAATTGGAGCTGCTAAACTCTGGCCAGATAACAACTTCCACTCCCCACTACCTCCTTCAAAGCAGCTACTTCTTTGGAAGGAGTATCATCTTCCCAAGAACCACACACACAGCACACATATCACTCATCCCATCATGTCCGGCATGTTCTCGTACTTGTTTGGCGGTAATAGCAGCAGCAAAGACGCCCCCAAGGCGGCCATCGTCAACCTCAGGGAACACATAAACATGTTGACCAAGAAGCAGACCCACTTGTACTCCCAGATTGACGAGCAGGAGGCCACAGCACGCAAGTTTGTCTCGAGCGACAAGAAGAAGGCGCTCAACGCTCTCAAGCGCAAGAAACTTCTTTCTGGGGAGGCTGAGAAGATTACAACACAGATAGAGTCACTTGAAGGCCAGCTCCGTGCCATTGAGAATGCCAACTTGAACTTGGAGACCATGAAGGCTATGAAGGCTGGTGCTAAGGCTATGAAGCAGATCCATGGCGGCATCACAGTGGACAAGGTTGATCAGACCATGGATGAGATCCGGGAGCAGTCCGAGCTCAGTGAGGAGATCAGTGAAGCTATCTCCAGATCGTACGTTGGCGAGACAGTGGATGAGGACGAGCTCGAAGACGAGTTGGAGGCTTTGCAGCAGGAGGCTGTGGAGGGCCAGCTCCTCAACAGTGGCGCCAGTCACGTCCCACAGGTCAGCATGCCATCTGCGCCAAACACAACACTCACAGGAGGCACTGCAGTGGAAGAGGAGGACGAGGACGAGAAGGCTCTCAAGGAGCTCCAGGCCGAGATGGGTCTTTGATACGCTCTATGATTACGGTTTCAATTTTTTGAGCAGCTGGCGAAAGAGAACTCACCCATTCCACTTTTGCCACATCACTACACTGGGGTATGCACACACTTTCTTTTTCTCTTTCTTGTTTCGTCTGCTTAATTTACTTGCTTTGGGGATATAAAGCGCTATTAGCTGACTTTTGCAATTCATGATGAAGTTTTTTTTGAGACTATTCGTGTCGACGTGTAGACATTGTAAAAAAATGCAAACCTGTATCCATTAATTAACCAAGATCCAAAGCATGAAGAAGACAAGTATAACACCAAAGATCTTGAGGTAGAGCCATCTGTTATTCGAGATGGAATTGAAGTACTTGAGAAGTTCTCTTTGGGCGCCCATCACATTCATATCGATATCCTGAACGTTGGTATCAATTCTCTGAATCACCTCACTTTGTTCATTCACCATTGTAGCAAGCTGCTGGAACAAACTTCCCACCTCTTGGATAGTTGACTCAATAGTTTCCACCGCACGGTTACGGTCCTGGAGATATTCTGATCCCTGTTCTTCCAAGAGTTGGAGTTGTTGGTCCTGTGGGAGTTGGAGCAATGCAGCGTTGGGATTGCTGGAGCCCATGTCCATGAGGAACGGATTGTCCGATGCGGTTGGCTGAACAATTGGACCTTCAGCTGTGTTCTGTAATGTTGAAAAGAACTTCTCCTTTCTGGACTTGCTCTCCATCTCACTCTTCTGCCTCGTTTCGAGTACTTCTTTGAAATTCCCGCTCATGTTCTTCATCTTAGTGTTGAGCAACGTGACGATGTTCTTTGAATTTGATTTGAGCTCCTCATTAGGCATGTTTGCTCCTGTCTGGACATAAGCCTGTAAGTTTTTGAGGTTCTTTTCAATCTTGACAATGTCCTGCTTGATAACATATGTGAGTTCGGAAATCTCCTGTGGTCTATCATCAAACATTGGCTTCTTCTTCGCGAGGAGGGCAAGCTTCCCGAGAAGTTCGGAGGTATGGGAGATGTCCTTGGCAATCTGTGATGCTCTGAGCTGGAACTCGGACTTCTTGACAGGCTGGTGGCTCTGTTGTTGCTGTGTTTGTCCTCTGTTGACGCGCTTGTTGAACGAGCTCACACATTGGTGGAACTCGACTGTGCGGTCACGGATGTTGACCTGCGTCTGCTTCGGCGCATACATGGCAGTCATGTGATTCCTGTGATGCTGTAGCTCTCAGACAAGTGATGGAAGGAGGCGATGTCCAGAGTGGCGGGGCAAATACTCCAGCTTCTTCATACGTGTCCCAGTGAAAAGCGCCTCCACTTCCAGCCTCTGCCCGCGAATATTCGGCCGGCGCATCAAACGAGTTCGCGGTTTCGCGAATTCGCGAATTTGTTTGCAGTTGGGTCCATCCTCGTTCAGCAAGGAGTGTACCCCTCTGCTGTAGAATTACAATACCAGTGATCGCAATTGCGCTTCTTCTGCCGCTATAGACACGCTGAGATGCTTCCACATATTCACACCTCCCAGCCCTCGGCTCTTACGGCTATTGACCGCTCAGTGCCCGACTTCCCCGTGGCAATCTCCGAGGACGAGCACCAGTACTTTGCCACCAACGACGCTCCAGAGTACCTTGATGAGCTTGTTGCACAAGCCCGTGAGTTCCTTAACCATCACAAGGCACTCTCCCGTCGTGTTGTCCTCGTCACATCAGGAGGCACAACCGTTCCGCTCGAAAACAACACCGTCCGTTTCATCGACAACTTCTCCGCAGGAACGCGTGGTGCCACGAGTGCGGAGTACTTCCTGGAACAAGGCTATGCCGTCATCTTCCTCCACAGAGAGTTCTCCCTCCTCCCATACTCTCGCCACTACTCTCATACAACCAACTGTTTCCTGGACTACATGTCTCAAGAGGGCGGCGAGCTCGTGATCAAGAGCGAGTACCGTGATGAGATGCATCAAGTTTGGCGCAAATACAACGCAGCCAAGGCCGAGAAGAGACTGCTACTCCTGCCATTCACCACTGTCAACCAGTACCTCTTCTCTTTGAGGGCATTGGCGCGCGAGATGGATGCGCTGGGAACACAGGCACTGTTCTACCTCGCGGCTGCCGTGAGTGACTTCTTCCTCCCATCGTCGAGAATGCCAGAGCACAAGATCCAGGCACAGGAGCACGTTGAAGGGGGTAAGCTCGTGGTGAACTTGGATCCTGTGCCCAAGTTTCTCCGCCGTCTTGTGGACAGTTGGGCGCCTGGTGCTATGATTACGAGTTTCAAGCTGGAGACGGATGAGAAGATCCTCATCAAGAAGGCGAAGCAGAGTCTGGAGAGATACAACCACCAGCTTGTCATTGGAAACTTGCTGCAGACAAGAAAGAAAGAGGTCGTGTTTGTGACCCTGGAGAAGGAGCACTGGGTCAGACTCAAAGATGGTGAGGAGAAGAGCGTTGAGATTGAAAAGATGATCGTGCCTGAGGTTTGTGAGGAGCACACGCGGTGGATCGAAGCACACAAGAAGTAATCTGGCTACCGCTATTCAATCGGCTTTGTATATCAAAAAGTCTATATATCCAAGTCCAGCTCGAACAAGCCAGTATCCTTCATGTGTAGTAGAACCCAGTGGCGAGTTTCTCCAAATACTCCAAGCTTGGCTCTTCGCTTCCAACAGCCTCCTCGGATGCGCGCGCACTCTCGTCGAAATTGAGAAGTTGAACTGTCTTTCTGATCTCAAAGAGCTTTTCAATCTGGAACTTGACCTCCTCGGACAGATGCTCATGGTTTCCGATGAGCAGGTTGAGTCCATCCAACCAGATCAGTGAATCACTCTTCTTCGCATAGAAGCCGAAGAGAACACGTCCCTTACGATTCACCAGTGTGATCTTGTTGATGATCGTCTTGTCCACGAGGTTGATGAGTCTCGATGACTCTTGGTGCTGGTTCTGCATCGTGTGGTCAACTTGATGGATCTCCTCAATCTTGAAGTTGGCAATCGAAGAGATGTCAATCGCATGGCCAACCTTGTCGATGTTGGGCGTGTTGGAGGTCTTGAACTTGTACTCCTTGTACAGAAGCTGTTTGAAGTTCGGCGACAGAATGATGAAGTAGTAGCTCGAGCTTGTTTGTGATGAGTTTTTGAATGAAGGAAGGTCGGCGTAGACCCATGCTCCCTTGGCGAGCTGTAGGAATCTCTGGTTTTTCACAAACTCAAACACTTGTTCCCTGAGAATCTTGTCAAAGTTTTGCATCTCTGACGACGTCGAGCGATCGACTTGTGCCTCGAAGTTGTTGAGCTGGATCTGACGGAGCTCCTCGTATGTAACAGACTTGAACAACTCGTTAATCTTTCCAACAAGATCAAGCTCATCGGCATCAATGTTCTGATCCACATAGGTGTACAAGATATCAATCAAGGACAGAACAATATCCAAGTCCTCAATCTCAGCTTTGGACTCATTCCAAATCTCCAGGAGTTTGGCAAGTGTGGAGTAATGAATCATGTCTCGGACAAACACGCTTCTTCCGAGGTTTGGGTATGTGTTCTCCTTTGCTGTGAAAATGGCCAAGATGAGGTTTGTCATTTTGTATGAGACCTGTGTCACAGGGAAGATTTGTTCTTTGGACATATTGAAGAGGAGTTGCTCGTGGTAGGCCTTTCTGAATGTGATGTTCGGGTTCTCAAAGAAGAAGTACAAGTCCAGGAGCTGAAGCATCGAGTAGTTTGTCATGATGAACTCTCTCTCGGTTGCTCTTGAGGTGTTTGGAAGCTGTGAGAGCGACTTGGAGACGAGTTGTTGTTGGAATGTGGAGAGCTCATTGATCTTGACGCTGTTGAGCATCTCATACATCTTGAGGAGGGAAGTCAGGAGCTTCTTGACCGGCTCCTTGAGCACGTCTGAGAATCGTGGGTCATCCGAGTAGTGGTTCAGAAGCAAACTGAACTCGGAGTTCTGGAAACACAAGAGAACCTCAAGCATATGTGACGTGGAGTTCAGTGCGAGATGATCGATGGAGACGAAGGCGTCGAGGAATTCCAGCGTGAACACGATCAGATCCACGTTCTCCACGTAGAGCTTGGCCGCAAGGACGTCGATGAGCCCAAGATTTGCGTTGACGGCATTCAGCAGTGGCACCAGATAGTCATCAGAGAGCAGCGTGTCGAAGATCTTTCCCTTCATGAAGAGAAGCAGCACGCGGAGGACGGCAATGACGACGTCGGCCGTTGTGGCTCTCGTGACGGAGCGCACAACGGCAGCCAGAAGCTCTTCGTCCAGTGTGTTGATGTATTCATCATTGCGTTTGGACAGTCTCATCACACTGGCCAGAACCGTTGTTGCGTGGGCTCTGGTGGCCTCGTCACCATCGAGAATGTGCTGGCGAAGGTCGTGGAGGCACTGGAGCGAGTGCTGTGGGTCCAAGTAGGTATTTTTGGTGCGATTTTTTTCGATGCTCTGTTCGATTTGGTCGACAGACGGTGATGTGGTCATTTTGGGCGCTGTTTGAGGGGTTTTGGTGTAATAATAAGGCAGTTGAAAGTGATGGGAACGGTCGTCGGAATCTCATTCACTCCACTGAAGGCGCGCAAGGAGATGGTCGCGAAAATCCCATTCATGATTCGGCTCGCTCACCAAAATAAACACGACCAAAACAACCACCATAACAGGCTCAGAAACATCCAGAAACAGCCTGAAATCGTCATATCCCGCTTCATAATGTCTCAGGATATTCTTCCAGTGTTTGATCAAATCAGATCGGCCGTGTCCTCCGCAAAGCAGCAGCAACAGGAGCCTCTCACAGGCGCCTCACGCGTCAGGGCCCTCGAACGTGAACTGGAGCAACTCGATGCCATCACAGCCTCCATCGACAACGTGATTGAGTCTGTTGAGGTCACCTCCTCCAATCTCGACGTCACACTCGCTACGACTGAGTCCACCAACAAGCTCCTCGACACCTGGATCAAGATCCTCTCTCAGACGACGTACACCACGAACTTGCTCAACGACAACAGCTGGCGCGGCCTGGCAAAGAACGAGGAAGTGTACCAAGAACAACTCAAGAGATTCGAGGAATTGAACAAGAGATACACGGCTGAGAAACAGAAGAAGGAACAAGAGAAGGAGGTACAGAGACTGAAGCGCCTCGCGCAAGAACAGCGTGTTCAGGAGAGAGAAGAAGCATTGAAAAGACGCGTCTACGGGAGAGGTGCAAGACCAGTCTCATCACAGCCAAGAGCGTCATCAAGAGGCCCACCAAGCTCAAGAGGTGTTCCAACGAGGAAGTGAGTCCTGTCTGCTAATGTATGACACACATGGCCACGGAAACCAAACGTTACACTTCCTTGCTTCACGATGCTCAGAGTTGAGATGTTGGACAGTCTCGCAGTGACCACATTTGCTCAAGGTCTGAATCTTGGTGACTTCATTACAGAGAGAATTGATGTTCAGGGAAGGATCATCCTCCCCGCTTCTATCTTTGAACCCCATACAGGGCGAACGTGCAGCTGGAGTCGAGGTCTCATACACGGCGTGAAGATTCCACTATCGGTATCTGACTTCACACAACTCCTTTCTCAGACGAGACTTTACAAGAAGATCTACTACAAAGACGAATACCTCTCTACCAAGTTGATTCGGAGCTGTCCTACTGCGTCACTGGCTGATTGAGGGAAATACGCTGAGTGAATGTGACCCTACAACAAGAGATCAATACCATAGTGGCATCTAATTAGCTAATCAAGTAGAGACCCTCAAAGCAGCGAGGGTCACTGACGTCTAGGGTAATAGACATCATGTGGCCTGTTGGTCGTAGATGTACTCTTCGATCCATTGGTACCTGGGCCTCTTGGAGCCACTGGTGGCTTCGAAATACGGCCCAAGAGCGAGGTTGAACGATGGTGCGCTGGCAAAGAAGAGGACGCGGCCGATGGTGGTGGCTTGTACTGGTTCAAAAGACTCTGAATAAGTGTCTCGTTCGTCGCAGTGAGTCCCGCTGGCTGGCGCGGTGGGGAACGTGGCGATTCTGAGAAATTGTGGTGTGGGAATAGATCTTCGGAATGGGCCTGTGGAGCAGTAGGAAGATTGTATTGTGGTGCTGGCGGTTTTTGTGGTGATGGCTCCAGAACAGGATTGGTGTATGATAGAGAAGCAGGTGTAGAGGCTGGAGTGCCGTTGGTACCGATCATATTAATGTTGTTGTTGCTGTTGGTGTTGGTGTTGAAGGAAATTGAGCCATTGGCGTACGCATTTCCGTTGCGTGCCCGGCTTTCTGTGACTGGAACAGGAGACTCTGTTCTGTCCTTGATCTCAATGATAACTGGTTTCTGTGGTGCCAACTGGGCACCTGAAGGCACCGGTGATGCGGAAGGTGCGGCAACAGGAACAGGAACAGGAACAGGCTGTGTGACCTTTGATGGGTCAACGGCCCACAGTTCACGCACAACGCCTCCATATATCCACTTTTCAAATCTCTCAACATCCTGGATACGTTGGCGATCGTGTGTGCTCAGCTCATCAAGCCTGTGAGCAGTACAAGACTGCGAGATGTCCAAGATTCCGTAAGAGAGTTTTCTCAAGTGTGGTAAGCAGTCTCCGACGAGGCGTCTCAATGGTGCGCGCTCGTTGTTGATGCTGATTTCTTTCAAGTTCTGACAATCTGTTATTCCAATGGTGTTATACATCTCCACATGAAGGTTGGTGAGACGGTGGTGTGACACAAAGTGAATGTGTCTTGAGAGGTTGTCAAACCCGCGCATCAAAGAGCATGCAGTCTTGATGCTGATGTTCTCAACGTAGGACTGTGAATGAAGTCTGAACTCAACTGAAGTACGTTGAAGAAGAATATTGTTGGACATACAAACGATGGTTATATCTCTGAGACGTGGTGCATCAAAGTGCTGGAATACCGGAAGAACCTCCTCTGGGAAGTTTTTGAGAGAAATAGTCTCAAGTCTGTGGAAGTTGAGGGTTCTCGACTCATCTCTTTGTGTGATGAGCTTCTTGTTGTAATAAGAGTTGTTGAGAACAAGTGACTTGATGTTTGGGAAGTTGTTGGAGATGTAGTGCAAGTCCAGATGCAAACGGACCCTCTGATCCACGTCGACTTGAAGCTCTTTCAAGGAAAGACATGGAGACTTGAAGTGAGCAATCGAAGCAATCTCAGGACCACCGGCGACTTTCCAGAAGAGCTTCTCCAGACGGTCATAAGGATGTAGGAAAATCACCTTTTGGTCATCTCTGGTATCTGTAACGACGTTCAATGTCAAGAGCTTTTGGAAGATTGCTGGAGAGGATGCTCTGACTGCAGTGCCAACTGGGAGATTGAGATGTGAAACTGGCAGCAGCTTGGTAAGGTCATCCGTACTGAGCAGGAATTTGTCCTTCTCTTTCAGTGCCTTATTGCTCAATGTGAATGTGGACTTGCATGCAGAGTTGACGAAGAGGTTGCTGGCCTTGTGTGCGCTGATTCCGGAATGCACATCCAGCACTTCAAGACCCTGCAGATTGATGTGTCTGAGCGATGGGAAGCTGTAGAGTTCCTCAGTGAATGGTGTCATGTTGAGAGTGAGCGTCTTGAGCGATGGAATATCCCAGTTCTCAAGCAATGCGAGCCCTGTGATGCTGATATCCTCGAGCGTAGTGGAGTTGATGTTCGAAAGACGGGAGCCCAAGAAGAACTGATACTCATCCCAATCAACGCCGGAATGCGAGTCAATCATTCGGGAAGTCACTGTGAGAGCAGTGGCGTTTTCAAAATGGACAACATCGAGCGTGTCCTGTGCCACCATCTTCAAATTGAAGTGCTCTACGGAGAGCTGTTCAAAGGGATCCTGTGTGCCGACGACGGTGACGCATTCCAGTTTGACGGTCACAAGTGGTGAGAAGGAGAAGAAGATGAGGTCTGAAAGCACCGTGTTGCGGAGTTCCAGGCGAGTCAGGCCACGTGGAAGCAGCATCACGACGTTCTTGTGCGAGCAGAGCCTGAGGAGCTTGTTCAGCGTGACTTTGCGCTTGAGCGCCTCCGCAATGCCGCCAGCCCAGACTGCGCTCACCCGTCCGCTGAAATTGATGAAATGCTTCGTTCCAGAACGAAGGAGCTCCTCCCTGAAGTGTGGCATGCGTAGTTGCTCGACGTCGGCGATGTCCACGAGGGCAATGGCGGAGGTCACTTTACCAGTCAGCGACACGTTGGGAAAGCCGTAAAAGGCAGCATAAGGCGAGTCTGGATGGAATGTGGTTGAAAGGTCGTCTGAAACGACGGTGATCACCTCTCTGAGGCGTGTTCTGAGCTTGTCGACGGCACATAGCTCCACCAACTGTGGAAGGGAGAGCTGGAGGCAGATTTGGCCAATGATCTCGCGCGGAAGGCCCGTCAGCGAGTAGGGATCAAACATGATTATGGTATTTCTGGCAAGATGAGAGCGATCCCACAACCCACCGTGTTAACCGCCCGTTGTGGAGTGAGTAGCTGTGGCTCGAAGGCTTGAAAGAGGTGGGCGACTCCCGCCCAACTTTCGTGCAATTTTCCGTTTCGCGGCGGCTCACCACTGCCGTTTTGGGATGCTGGTAATAGAACGCAATTAGAGTTATTCGATGGTTAAGTTGGATATTTGTGTGATTATTAGCTCCAATTTACGAGATTAAGTAGGCATTAATAATGCACGTTCATGTTCCTTGACTTTTAGCCGCCTCCGTCGAAATCCCCCAAATGCACATATTAATCACAACTTGCCAGTCTTCTTCAGCTTGTCTCTGATCTTTCGATCCTCTTTGCTGAGGTTGATCACTGCCGGTTTCTTGTAATTCCCCTTCGTCAGCTTGAACCACTCTCCCAGGAAGTTGTTATCAGAGTCCTCAATGTCCTCGGGGATGTCCGTAGGGCAGCGACAGCGGCACCCAACACCATACTGTTGTGCACCATCAACCTTCATCCAGAACTTCTCAAACTTGTCTTCAACAGGTGTATAGCTCGAGTGTTTCTGATATGTTATCTGCGCCGGGCTGTTTGCCGGGCAATGTCTGATTGTGGTGTGCTTGTATCCAATGTCCCTGAAGTAATGAACCTCCTTCAGATCCAACATGAATCCGACAGCGAGAGAGTGAACGGGCGCATCGCCCCATCGTTCCTTGTAGAATCCACCCTTTTTGTCCAGATAGTCAAAGTAAGCGTTGTAGACTGGGTTATCCCAAAGATCAACACGGGCAATCTCAAAATTGGACCAAAAGTGATACAAGTTGTAATCCTCATCGTCAATCGTTTCTCCTTGTAACGTGGGCAATCTGGATCTCTCTTTCGCAAGTGTTATCAATGCGTCAATTTGTTCTTCTGGGAGTAGCCTGTCTGAAGTCACAGGCTCCTTCGAAAGCTTCATCTTCCTGACAAGCGTATCCCTCAACGCAACCTCCTTTGCCCTATCTCTGAAATCCTCGACGTATCGAATGTTCTTATACTCGTTGTTGAGCTTTTGTGTGTTTGCCATTTTGAACTGTTCACGATAGTTTTTGGAGAAGAGAGCCCATGCTGACTTGGGATAGATTCCTTCCTTAGAGAGGAATGACTTCGTCTGGCGGAACAAGTTCGGAACAGTTTCAAACAGCTCCTTGATCATGATAGTGAATCCATACTTCTTGCCATTCTTCTCCATTTCCAGGAAAGGATCATAAGTCAAGTCACAGTAGAACTCGACATCTGGTTCGACACGCCAGTACCACTCAAACTGCCTCACAAGGGGATGCTTGTAGAAGAACCCGGAGTAGAATCGGCACATTTTGTGATAGCTCTCCATAGAGCCATACATGATTCCTCGATCACCCTGGGTATTGACTGCCTCCTTCAGCTCCCAAGTATCCCTGACATCTTCCGGGAACTGCCACTGTTCGTTATCGATCGTGCCAAAGAGGCACTTGGATTTAGTGTACTTGGCCACCTCGTCCTTGAACTCCTGCGTGAACTCCTCATCATTGAGGAAGACCCACGGGTACGAGTACCACTGGTTGAAATGCCTCTCAAGGGACTTCATACTCTTAACAACATCCTCCACCTCCTGGTTTCTCGCCAGCATCACGAGGGACGCGTTGGCTCTCAAACTGGCTTCGGCCCCTGGTACGCGGCATCCCTCGTAAAAGACGTCGTCCACGGAGCCCTTGTGTCGCTGATGGCTCGGTAGTGACTGTTGTCGTATGAGCTCCTTCTGGTGGAGTATTAGAAACACAACAAAGAGCACAGCTGCCAGGAGAAGAAGAAGAAGCCGGTGAACTGGCACACGCGCTGAGGAGGCTCCAGGGATCGGGAGTCTGTGTCGGAGCAGCGCCTGGGCCTTTTTGGCCAGCTTTTGTATCGTTGACCTTGACCGTGGAAGGAGCATCGAGAGATCGTTTCCGGTGGCGAGTACGCTGTTCTTGGCACTGTTGTTGGTGATGTTGAGTCTTGACCAAGCTCGCTGTGTGGCTGATTTTGGAAGAAACGCGGCTGAGGCGCTGAGGCTGTCATAAGGTCTCGTCTGATGATAAGGCACTGTCTCCTGGCAGAAAACACTAGGAGCTTCTGGGATGATGCCTGGTCATGTGTTAAGCACTGGTAAATATCACTTGATAACTCTCTATGCTTATCGACTGTGGATTTACTGCGCGCTGGGGGGAAACTTTAAAGGACCCTCCGTCAGCCGCCTGCCAGTTGCTCCGCCACGTCATTGGAAGGGGCCCACGAGGTCGATATCTAGATTCAGTGAGATCTAGGCTTCAATCAAGTTCATAGCTCATCAACTTCAATATATAAGGCTTAATTAGTCGTAGCGCTGCAACCGCCATCCGCCATTGGGCTGTTCTCTTTACACGAGGGATCCCCCCTGTGGAGCAGCAACCTTCCTTCAATATCCATAACGCCACATCATCAGTCATGGCCACTCAGAGCTTCTCTTAATGCGTTGATATCATCTGAGATCTCCTCGTTCCTGAGCCCCTGAGGCTGCTGGTATGCCTTGCTCGAGTGTCTTGTTGATGGTTTCTCGTTCTTGCGCTCTCCAAAGAGCAACGAGCTGAGGTCGCCAGTGTCACTGAGCCAGGACTCCTCTGCACTCGAATATTTGGCTCCATTTCCCTGAATAGCAGCGAGACGGGACTTCTTGTTGGCACCAGAGTTGTTTCCAGACTCATTGGCGCTCATGTGGCTGTCCTCGTTTCCAGATTCGGCAGCCGTACTATGGCCGTTGCCCATGCCGCCACCACCGCGTCTCCTCAAGCCCCTGCGATCACTGAGGTATCCAATAGCAGCAAGAGGTTGATGACCTTTCTCCTTCTCCTTCTGCTGTGAGCGTGTGTGCTTCTGGAACTCGTGGGCGCCCGCCAGCGGCTCCATCGCCATCGAGTACGAGTGGGAGTTTGCAACATCCAGCAGCACCTTATCCTCTTTGAGCTGTTTCACCTGTCTCTCAAGGGAGGCATAGAGACGCTCTTTGACGAGTTTCACCATCTCATCGTGCTCCTTGTTCGCACGCTCAATGTCCTCCATCAACTCCTTCTCAGCACGCTCCTGCTGGTACTCCTCCCACAGAGCGAGCCGCACAAGCTCCTGGTCTCGCTCCTCTTCAAAGTCAAGAACTTGTTCTTTAATCTCCTCATTGGTACCCGAATGTGCTGATATCAGTTGTTGTTGGAGCTTCTTGAGCATCATGCGATAATAGTAGTCTGTTTCCACGCGCAAGGTGTCATCCAGCTTCGTGAGCTTTCCCTGGATAGTGGCTCGTTTCTTGTCCTTTTTGCTGAGAGCTGAAATATGAAGTGTTAGTACTCTGAATGTGAAACGAGCATGGATTGGAACATTGCTTGTTGCAGCTCTTGGAAGAAGGAGCTCCCCAAGCAAGGTGATGGCTTCCAGAAGCGACAGTGAAGCCAGCCCAGCACCGCAAGTCCACCCGAGAAAAACGTCACATACCTTCAGCATGTGAAGAGGCGTAGTATCCCTCCATGATGTGTGCTTTTTGTCTCCTTATCGCCGTAGTGGCTGTGCAAACTGAGGTCTTCTTCATCTAAAACTTGTTTACCAGCTACCAGGCTACAACTTCTCCGTTTTCCCCTTTGGGATTCGCGAGTTCGCGGATTTTCGCGAAAGGCCTGGCTGGCCGTGGCCCTTACAAAAAAAAAATTTGAGAGATGAGATGGCACCACGGAAGGACTGATTCACGAGCTTCAACTGCGGAAGAGAGACCGGTACAATGTCTAAGAGAAGTGCTGACGAGACCCAACAGTCCCCGAGAAACACAGCATCGAAGACAGCCCAGGGCGCTGTCCCTGCCGCAACGAGCAACGAGATTGCCGGCGATGACGTTGAGATGGGCGAGTTCGAGGACCCATACTCTGATGAGTACGACTCCGAGGAGATTGTGGAGATCGACTCCTCTGGTGAAGGTGCTGAGGGTGAAGATGAGAACATTACAGATGCCAATGAGGTGATCAAGCGTGATGAAGAGCAAGAGAAGGAGCCAGAGTCCACGCTATACCTTCCACACAGATCCAAGCCATTGGGCCCGGACGAGGTCCTCGAGGCTGATCCTACCGTCTACGAGATGCTGCACACAGTCAACCTTCCCTGGCCATGTCTGACGCTCGATGTGTTGCCAGATCATTTGGGAGACGAGAGAAGAAGTTATCCAGCTTCAGTGTACGTTGCCACGGCAACACAGGCACAGAAAAAGAAGGAGAATGAGCTTTTGGTTTTGAAGCTGAGCCAGCTTGCAAAGACATTAGTGAAGGACGAGGATGATGAAGATGCAGATGACGAGGATGAGGATGAGTTTGATGGTGATCCAGTTATGGAGTCTGAGACCCTTCCATTGCGTGACACAACGAATAGACTCAGAGTGTCTCCACATTCAGCCACAACAGGAGAGTACCTCACAGCCACATCAAGCGAGAACGGAGAAGTGTTGATCTACGACTTGGCTTCTCAGTACAAGTCTTTCGACTCACCAGGATACACAATCCCAAAGACAGCAAAGAGACCAGTGCACACTATCAGAAACCACGGAAACGTTGAGGGATACGGCCTTGACTGGTCCCCACTCATCAACACTGGAAGCCTTCTTTCTGGTGACTGCTCAGGAAGAGTGTTCCTCACAAACAGAACCGCATCGGGTTGGGTCACTGACAAGACACCGTTCAGCGTGAACAACAACGAGTCTATTGAGGACATCCAGTGGTCCAAGGCCGAGCAGACTGTGTTCGCTACTTGTGGCACTGATGGACACATCCGCATCTGGGATACAAGATCCAAGAAGCACAAACCAGCCATCTCCGTTGTGGGCTCCAAGACCGACATCAATGTGATCTCATGGTGTGACAAGATCAACTACTTACTTGCCTCTGGTGACGATGATGGAAAATGGGGAATTTGGGACTTGCGTCACTTCAAGCCTGGAGCAGCTCCATCTCCAGTGGCACAGTATGACTTCCACAAGTCAGCAATCACTTCGATCTCATTCAACCCACTCGACGAGTCCATCATTGCCGTGTCGTCTGAGGACAACACCGTCACACTCTGGGATCTGTCCGTGGAGGCTGATGACGAGGAGGTGAAGCAGCAGAAGTCCGAGGCACGTGAGCTGGAGGAGATCCCACCACAACTTCTCTTTGTCCACTGGCAGAAGGAGGTCAAAGACGTTCAGTGGCACAAGCAGATCCCTGGTGCTCTCGTGAGTACAGGTACCGATGGTATGAACATCTGGAAGACGATTTCTGTTTGAGGTGGGTGAATGGGGATATAGATGGAGGTTTGTATGTGACTTCCAATTGACGAATCTAGTTTGTTGATGTTTCAACTTGTTCTGTAGGACTAAAGTCGAGTTCTAGATATGAGACCGGAAAAATTGAGGACCCTGTACGTGGGTCACTGAAAGTCTCATGAGGTCATTGGGCTGCTCAGAGTTTGCCGTCTGTCAGGTGGGAGCAGGCGTCTTGATTTGGCGTATTTAGTGGATTGCGGGCGGGGTAGCGGCTCGATCTGAAGCCGTGATTGGGTATAAAGAGGCCCAAATTTTCTAATGGAAGCACTGGGATTATCTCATCTTAACTCTAGGAAGCCCTAATCCCCTCCAACAGCCCAACCCTCGCCAATTCACCGGGGCAACAGCCTTTCCCCCGCCATCGCGCATAGGCCCCGGCTCTCAAAGTCCAAAGTCCCCGCGAATTCGGACTTGCACGGCGTGACACGAGACGAAGAAAAGCCGCCGCGAGAGGAACAACAACCGCAACTGCCCACCACAACACCGCTCTTCCCACCCTCACACTGCCACTTACAGCGCTGCTCTGGCCCCGATCTCACTTCCGCTGGACTCGCCTCGTCATCTACTGCGTCCAGCTCTTTTCCGCGCCTCTAAATCCCATCCAGAAGCCGCCGACTGCCAGCTGCCGCCCAAGCTCTTCAACGCCGCCTCCCCCACCAGCGAGAAGTTCTTCACCAGGAGACTCAAGCAAGCTGATTGGCTGACACACCGCTAGATCACGAGCAATTGCACACACATTCGAAAGATCGAAGACCCACGATGAGTACGGAAGCGTACCGCCCGCCAGCCCCAGCACAGGTGACGTCCACCGTCAACGATGTCAACGACAACAAGGTCCAGATCACCTACGCCAGCCCGCAGAATGTGGGTCATGGCTCGTTCGGCACAGTCACACGCTGCCAGCTCCTTGCTCCCTCAGAGCGCGTCATCGCCATCAAGAAGGTGCTGCAGGACAAGCGCTTCAAGAACCGTGAGCTCCAGATCATGAAGACCTTGGACAATCCACACATCACCAAGTTGTTCTACTACTCGTACGAGAACGACCTTTCCACGAATTCAAACAACAATCTCTATCTCAACTTGATTATGGAGTTTCTCCCGACGACGCTCTACAAGCGCAACCAGTACTTCACCATCAAGAAGCTGAACATGCCGCTCCCGGAGGTGAGAACGTACCTGTTCCACATCCTCAGTGCACTCGAGTACCTCCATTCACTCTCGATATGTCACAGAGACATCAAACCACAGAATATCCTTGTGGACCACCAGCGGGGTGTGGCCAAGATCTGTGATTTCGGCTCAGCAAAGATCCTCTCGCCAACAGAACAGAACGTTTCCTACATCTGCTCCCGTTACTACAGGGCGCCTGAGTTGATCTTTGGCGCAACGAACTACACCACCAAGATAGACATCTGGTCCACCGGATGCGTGTTTGCTGAGCTCCTTATAGGCCAGCCTCTCTTCCCCGGCGAGTCGGGCATTGATCAGCTCGTGGAGATCATCAAGATCTTGGGAACGCCAACGACGGACGACATCATGGCCATGAACAACAACTACATTGACCACAAGTTCCCCATCATCAAGAAGATCCCACTCACGCGTATCTTCAAGAATCTGGCCAACTCGAACGACGTGCATGTCCTGGAGTTCCTCGAACATTTCTTACTCTTCAACCCCACCAAGAGAATCAGCGCCGCGGACGCATTACAGTGTTCCTGGTTCGACGAGATCAGAGAGGCTCACTCATGAGCCTAGGGTCTCTCCACTGTTTCATGCTTTTGACGATCTCATCTTAACATTCTTTGGGCTGACTCACTTTTTTCTTGTCCCAGGGGTCAGTCCACGCCCATACTGTTTGCCACTACGTTATAGACTTGTCGTTGCACCCAGCTTGCTCTTCTTGTGATATTCTCTCCGCTTATGGGGGTACATTGTGTGCCAGTGTGTGTTTTTACTTGATTTATATCTCCAATCCCATGTGTTTTTGACATTGATTGCTGTCATAGTGCAATAACTTCCCGGGTCGACGTCCGCTCAAGACACGGCCTTTGCGATCTGGGCGGGGGTTACTAAAATCAATTCCTTAACGACAGACTAAACACAATCTCCCGTTAACAATGGATTCTGGTTTTATAGTGCAAACACCCAAAGTCGTTTACGTCTCGTGCGCCAAGTATAGTGAGCCGGCGGCCCGCGGTCGATACGGCATTTGGTGGCTGCCTCCTTCTTTTTTTTTCTTTTTTCTAGCTTTCTCAACTGCAAGATATGACTTTTCTTTGCTCCTCCTTCCCTCTCCTTCAGTTCTGGCACTTTCACAACCACATCACACACAAACAATGCAGATCCAGCAAGTCGTCGCCTCCTACCTCGCCGCCTCCAACTTCTTCGGCTCCTCCTCCGAGTCCAACGAGGTCGCTGCCGTTGAGCAGCCTGAGTTTGCTCACGTCGACGCCGACATGAACATCGTCAAGAAGAACGCCTCCAACGGCTCCAACGACACCTCTTCCAACGCTGCTGCTGGTGCTTTCGCTTCTGGTAACGCCGGTGTCTTCGCCGTTGCCGCTGGTATCGCCGCCTTCTTGTTGTAAGCTTCCTCCTATGTTCCTAATTTGAAGGCTTCTAACCGGCCTTCCTCACTATTCATTTGTGTTTGTTCGTCTCTTGTTCATTTGGTTTTTTTTGAAGTTTTTTTTGTCATTATTGGGGACAGACGGAACCGGTGTTGGTACATACATCGATACATTAAAAACTTGATACACTGTTGTGAAGACTTTTTGATGATATGTAGTTCTGAGATACGCGCACATGGGCCCCTTCATTACTGTGGCGCGGCGCATTTTCTCGCTAATTTGGGGCTGAGATCATCCCAATTGATCGATAAATAGCTTTGGCAGGATTATATACCCCCGAGTGAACCTTCAATTGATGCTTATGCCACGCTGTGTGGTGATTGCTCAGGGATTCATCCCAAGAAACTGCACCTCCTAAAACGCCCCTGTGACGCGATGTAAAACTTTCGAGAAGCCTCTTTGCTCACCACAAGAAACAGCCACCATTTTAACAGCTTACACTATCCACCACCAGAAATGACTGAAAGCGACATCGAAACACCCAGCAGGGCACCAGAACTCACGAGAGAACAACTTCTCGAACGCATCGCCAGTCTTGAGGCAGAAGTACGGGACCTCAAGGCCGTCTCGCTCTTTTCGGATATCCAGCCCGTGATCGAGCACAAGAAGGACAAGTTCAGGCTCGTCGAGATCGGGACCGTGGGACTCAACTACAATGTTCGCTGGCAGAAGCCTGGCGTCCTGAAGGAGATCTGGCAGCGCGTTGCACAGGACTTGAAGCAGAAGAAGGACGCCGTGCAGTTGCTTCATCCTGTCAGAGGAACCGTGCTGAGAGGAGATGAGGAGTTGGCAGAGTTTGTGGATGAGGAGAAGGTTATCCATCTTGACTTCCAGTTTGCAAAGAAGCAGTCTGCTTGCGGGCATGATCACCACGGACATGTGCACAGTGACGAAGATGATTCGGACTTCTCTGATGATGATTGGGATAACGGGTGCTCCTGCAGTCATCACTGATAATCCCACGAGCTTTGGATAGACTAATGATTAATTTGATACGAACATACTATACATTAAGAGTTCATTCATAAGTGGAGTATTAAACATGAGAGATGTACTGGAACACGAAAGAGATGTCATTGAAGTTCGCCTCGTTTTTCAACAAGTGATCATTCGTCACCTTCAAGCCATCATGGTTGACGTGGTTCCATGTTGTGGCATCACCATAGAGCATTGCTGGTGCTTTCATCATCTGCTTTCCATCTTCCTCGCGACATCTCTTGCAGTGGAAAGTCTCGTGTGTGTCACAGATCGTGTTCTTGTTGAACTCGAACAACTGACGAAGGTTATCTGTGGAGAACAAACGCTCAACATCCTCCTTCTCATCGACGACACAAGACGACAATGAAAGCTTCATCGACTGTCTTTGGAAGATCTTCTCTTCAATAGACCCCGTGGTGATGAATCTGTAGATGAAACAATCCTTCTTCTGGCCATCTCTCCAGACACGAGCAAGCGCCTGTTGGTCCGATGCCGGGTTCCAATCTGGGTCAATCAAGATCAATCTGTTGGCGCCAATCAAGTTGATACCACAGCCACCAGCCTTGGAACTGAGGAGGAAGATGAACTCTGGACTCTCAGGATCGTTGAATCTATCAACAAGCTTCTGTCTCTTGTTGATGTTCATGGTACCGTCCAATCTCAACGAGCCATACTTGTTGTGTCTGCACATCTTCTCAATCAAGTCCAATGTCTGGGTATAGTTTGAGATTAACACGATCTTGTCATCTGACTCTTGTCTGATCTTGGCCAAAAATCTCTCCAAGATGGAGAACTTACCAGAGTACCATGTTTGGACCTCTCTGTTTCTTCCACCACCAGTGATGGAGTTCACGTAGTCATCTGGGACCAAGTGTCCGGAGCCTTCAAACTCCTCTTCCAAATTCAAGAGATCTGGATGGTTGCACAACTTTTTCAACAAGCCAATAGCCTTCAACGGCTGCGATCCGACACCACGTAACAGCTTCTTGATATCAGGACTCGTGATGAAATGGTCATAGAGCTTGCGCTGCATATCCGACAAGTTGACAAAGATGACATGCTCATACTTGCATGGGAGATATTTGGACAAGATATCGTTCGTTCTTCTGATGATGAACTTGGAGACGATCGTAGACAACATCTGGAGTTTGACTTCACCCTTCTCAACCTCCTTATCTGTGGCATCTGCATCACGGCCTTTCAAAATTGGAAGTTCAAAGTTCTTTCTGAATTCGTTTCTCGTTCCCAAGAGTCCAGGGTTGGCAAAGTTCAACAAGGCGAAGTACTCAGACAAGTCGTTCTGAATTGGTGTACCTGAGAGAATGACACGTCTCTTACAGTTCAACGAATCCAATGCAGTGAATGTCAAAGAGTCACCGTTCTTCAATCTGTGTCCTTCATCTGCGAGTAAGAGACCCACTTCACATCCTTTCAAATGCTCAACGTTTCTTCTCAGTGTCTCATATGAAACAATCAAAACCGGTCTGACAACGTTTCTTCCCTTGGCCAAAGACCACTGCTGAAGAGCGGACACCAACTCATTCGGTTTTGTGCTCTTTCCATCAAGTGCCAAGGGCGTGACTGCACCTTCTCCCAACCACTTCGTCAACTCATTGGCCCAGTTTCTCACCAATGACGAAGGACAAACAACGATGGCCTTATCAATGGACTTCTTTCCTCTTGGTCCCTGTTTGAGTAGAGTCCACATGAGCGAGATACATTGGAGTGTCTTACCCAATCCCATCTCATCCGCCATGATGCAGCCCTTTGCCCTAGGATCAATCAACCCTGACACTGCCCTGTATAGGAACTTGACACCTTCGACTTGATGTGGTCTGAGGATCTTTGTCAATTTCGGATCAATGACAACAGGCACATCAGGGAACTTCTTTGCTGCTTCATTTGGATCCTTGGAGATTCCAAGCATCTCGTTCAAACTCTTGTGGACGTTTCTTCTCTTGTTTGGACGATCTTGTTCTGGCTCTTCGGGCTTAGCCACTTCTTTACCCTCGTCACGAGCCTTGGCTTCCGCAATGGCACGGTCAAGAGCCTCCAAGTCATCATCACTGATGATCTTTTCCACAGTAGGATCATAGAGCACAATCGCCGTCTCATCTGAAGGATCATGGAGAGGCCGTGGAATCAGGACTGGCTTCCTCTTGGTTCCTAACGGCGGAGGCGGCTGTGCGGTGTTTGTCGACTTCAAAGCCAGCGGAACAGTGAATGATCTTCGGAGCTTGTTCTCAACTCCATCTGAGTCTTTGATCCTTCTGAGTGCGTTCTTCTTCTTTGCGATGACTTGTCCATCGATGTTGACAACTTCGTTCTCCTTGTTGTCTTCACTTCCATCCATGAGAGCATAGGTTGACGGTCCTTGGAGTCTGGCAGCTCTAACTGTTCTCCCAGTGTTGGATAATGCACTGGATCTGGTCTTGAATGGGACTTTGAACGGCTTTGATAGCGTTGAAGCGGGATCTGTGACTGCTCGTGGGCGTTTGTCAGCCTGGAGTCCAGCCCCTGTGCCGAGCTCGTGGGTCGGTTTGTTCGGAAGCCTTCTGCCCATTCCTGATGGCTGTTTTATGTGATGTTTCCAAAGGGTGCCAGAGTTTTCCCGTTCCTGTAGCGCCGGTCAAGTTGTGTGAAGGCGAAAGTGGTGAGCAAAGACGAAGGCGAATCTGTTTGTTTACATTTTTTAGGCTGGCTCGAAAAGTAAACAAACGCGTTGGAGCAACAATTAACATACGCGTCATACTCGGCTCTATAGCAAGAATTTATGGTATAAAAGAGCAAAGATAACAGATGCCATCAGTATCATTTCAGCATTTTATAAACTTGTGGTCGATCTCGCAGTCAATGTCATCGGTGATCTCTTTGTCCTCCTCCATCTTCAAAATCTCCTGGAACTCCTCCTTTCTCACTGGCGTCACACTCAATCTTCCTCTCTTCACCAGAGACATCTCAGCAAGCTCTGGGTTCTGCCTGAGCTCTTCCAATGTGATTTTCGCCCTAAGTCGTCTGACGAACTTGACATCAACACACCACCAACGCGGGCTCTCCTTTGGCGATTTGGCGTCGTAGTAGTGACTCTTCTTATCGAACTGAAGCTCATCCGGGTGTGCCTCATTGGCGACTTCTGCAATTCCCACAAGGCCTGGAATGGGCGTGTTGGAGTGGTAGAAGAGCAGCCCATCGCCCTTGCGCATGTTGAGCATGTTGTTCTTTGCCTCGTGGTTTCGCACGCCGTCCCATGGCTCGAAGTCGACGGCTTGAAGATCTTTGAGGGAGAACTTGACGTCTTTTCCAGAGCGTGGATCGATTCGAGTCAGTGGCTCGGATTTGATGAGCCAGTAACGCTTTCCTTGCTTGTCTGGAGGGAACTCCGCTGGCTTCTTTGGTTGTGGACGTTGGAGAGTTGTGATATCGAGCTTCTCCTCGACTGCTGCAGACGGCTTTGAAGCTTTAGGGGTCTGTTTTGGTTTTGTGACTTTTGGGGGCATCTTTTGGTAGCTGGTAAATGTAAATTGGAGTGTGGTAAGGCTCTCAGGGCGCTTCAAGCCTGAAGAAGGGAGCTGGAAGGAGGGCTCGACCGGGCCATTATCTCAGCAGTTTCGCGACAGAGCACGTGACCGCGGCCTCAGTGAAAAGGTCGTTGAAGGCGACGAGAACAAAGAACGTTCTAAGATCCAGAAGGAACCCCAGAGATCGTAAGAATATGGCTCTAGATCTCAATGAAGATGAAGGCGTATGTTCTACTCCCAGTTTTCTCTCGAGGCACAGAACTAACAAAGCAACCAGGCTGTTGCACGTGTCGCCACGAGGTTCAACGACAACAAGTCATCGACTCTCGAAGCCCTTTACCAGGAACGAATGGCACTGATGCACACACAGGGGATGACACACCTTTCAAACATTCTCTCTTCGAATTCTACACGCGCCATTGCGGTACCCAACGTTGTCGTCGAAGGCACAGAACAGCTGAGGGACAGCTTCGTCGCCACACACATCCAGCCCCTCATCAACGCACGCAACGTCTCACAATTGTTCAATGGTATTGAAGAAGTTAGAGAGACATTGACGTCGTCAGGAGCAATTACAGACGTGTCAGTTGGCGTTGATGCCACATCTCTTGGCCCGGGAAACGCGCTTCACATCGTGCCACATCTCAAGCTTACGCCCATCTCCAAGTTCATGGCCAAGACAGGAACCAACGTGGGAAACGGCGAGGGAGATGGATACATCACATTACAATGGCGCAACATCCTCGGAGGAGGTGAGTGTCTTGTCCTCGATGCCACGACTGGAACACGAACAAGAGCGAGCTATTTGGCACAGTACACTGCTTCACTTCTCGACTCGACAAGGTGGAAGGTTGACACGGCCGGATACCACACAAGCAGGAGAATTGACTGGGGAGCACATGAGCAGATCCTCACTGGACTCAGAACAAAATTGACTAAGACAGAGGGACAATGGGCCCATGAGTTCAGCGTACAAGGTGTGTTGAGAAGTGTTCGTCCATACTCCGGTGCATCGACTTCGATGTTGGCGCACGCAGGCGATGATCTCAAGACAAGTGTGACTTACGATCTGTCCAAGGACTCCAGAGATGATCGTGTATTGCCTACCAAGGGCTGGCATGCTGGTGTTTCTAATGAGGTTACGACGTCCTTTTCAACAAGTCAGTTCATGAAGCAGTCGATCTCTGGTTCCTGGGCAACAAGCTGGGCTGATGGAAGAGATATCCTGAACTTATCCATGCGTGGCGGATGGCTTTACTCACTCAGTGGTACTTCGCATATCATGGACAGATTTTACGTCGGTGGGCCAAATGATGTCAGGGGATTCTTCTACAATGGATTGGGCCCTCGTGATCATGCTGATGCCCTTGGAGGCGATGCATTCTTCAGTGGTGGCGCGTCTCTGTTCACCAAGTTCCCAGGAGTCTCGAAGGAAAGTGGACTGAAGCTTCATACGTTTATGAATTTTGGCTCTTGTGTTCCATGGGACCATTCGGAAAGTACAGCCACGCTTGTCAAGGAGCTTCTCCAGCCTTCTGTCGGATGCGGATTTGGTATTGTCTTCAAGCATCCTGTTGCGAGATTTGAACTCAACTTTGTTCTACCAGTTGTTGCCCACCATAATGATGCATTAAGAAAAGGGCTGCAGTATGGCGTTGGACTGCAGTTCATGTAAATACAAATAGACATTAGTTCGTCGATCTATAACATATAACTTCTTTACTAGAACGTACTATAACATGTGCAACATGTAATTACGAAACCATATAAGACGTCTAGTAAAGAACATTGGTCAATTGTGTACCTCATGCTTTAAATACCAAATCGGACCGCCGGCTGTCAACAATGTTGTCGGTGTGCTTTGCAATAGCAACAGCGGAAAAGAGCCGTCCTTGGGAGACATCGTACAACATTTGACAAAGCATCACCAGTCGTAGCTTATTCGGTTCAATATCTTTGACGTCCAAGAGGCCACTCGTTGAATCTGGTGTCAACCAAATTTTCACGGTGATGTGACTGGGCATCTTCAAAAAGGAGGCACCAATGATGTTGTTCCTGAACGAGTTGAGGTCGAGGTATGGATGACAGATGAGATAGTCCTTCTCATTGGCGAAGATGTTGGTGAGAGTGAAAGCAATGACAAAGCTTTGATCCAAAGGGACTTGAAGACTGACGGTATGGCTTGTCTGTAACTGGTAGTCTGTTGGCTCTGGATAAACATCATGCTTCAAAAGATGGTACATCTCACGCTCAGAATCTTGACTAGGCACGTCTTGTAGGAAAACAATCAAGCACTCCATCTGCTCTTTTAACTCTTTCCAATGTGAGCATGTTCTGTACAAAAGGTCTGTGCACCGTGACTGTGGCCTCTTGTAGTGACTGAGCTCCTTCGTGAGATGTGAGAACCTGGATATCTTGCTGTTGAAAGGGTATGTTAGTATCTCAGTGTGAAAACAGAAGACATGAGATTCTTGGTATGCCCTCATACCTATCCTCAAGCCAAACCCTCCACTTTCTGCTTAGTTTGGTAGTATGTACCCCTTTCCGATGTCTGTGGACCAATAACGTTCCTTCCGCAAGTGAATCTGCAAGGCTCCTCTCAGCAGAATTGGCCAGGTTGCGAGCATCATCTGCACTTCTGAGGTATCCTGGCAATGCATCTGGTGCAGCATTCGGTGGACTGAGAGCCTTGTTTCTCAATGTGTTGAACTTTGTCAGCTCAATCGTGGCCTTCTCAGATGCAGTCTCCGAGACAACGGTCATCACATCTTCCTCTTCCAATGCTTGACGAAGTCTCAGCTCCACACGTGCAACACACTCTTCATCTTCAGAATCTTCCTCGTCACTCCAAGTCTTGTGGCTGCCCATGGAATCCCCAGAGTGATCAGACAACGATCGATGTGCAATGTGCTCGTCCTGGGCGATCTTGTCTTCGTGGGGTCCAGTGACTTGCGGGTGATCAGCCCCCTGGATGTGACCATTCTCCAGATTCTCGATAGTTGTTGGGGATAGCGACAACTGCTTGACCCTGACTGTCAACTCTGATATCTCGTCTGGTTGAATGGTGAGCCGGGGGCCAGCTCCTTCTTCGTCTGAGACAACGGGAGAAGTGTGTGGGTTCCTTGAGAGCAGAGCCTCCGTGGTATTCTCTAGATGCAAATATGTGTTCTCCTTGGCTCCAACAAGGCGTCTGAATGTCCTCCTGATCCGCAATGGTGACTCGTGGTGCTTGTGGGGAGAGATGTTGTTGTTGATGGTGGAGACGGCGTTCATCGTGGAGGGATCAGCAAAGGAGCCAACAAAGCAGCAGTTGGGTGTGTAGCACGAGGATGAGGTTCCTAAGGAGTCACGCGGGAGTCAGTTCCGGTGGAGAAGATGTTCTGGGCTCTTCTTGACTGCTTTGTAGATGAATTTTGCGAGGAGAATGAGGAGAGTCCTCCGGGTTTTGTGTCAAAAAGGGGTCCGACACCGGGGTGAATTACGTAATATTCCGAGCTCTCTATTGTATGGTGACTGATTAAACAGCGAAGAAGAAGTAAAGAAGAAGAAGCAAAGTAGAAACCAGGAAGGCTGTGGCTCCATGATGGTCCTCAGGGTGTTTGAGGTTCTAATTTCTAAACATTGCCTGCTTAACCGGAGTGGCTCCCGCAGCATCGGTAACCACACGGGTTCCGGACTTTTGTCATAGGCCGGAGTCTCTGCCCATCACCAGCGATAACCATCACAGTGGAAACAGCAGAGGCACATCCTTTTTCATCTTTTCAGGTGTATTTAAAGTGCTCGGACTGCCCACATGTTTCGT
The DNA here is from genome assembly GCA_003708285.2 of Petasospora xylosilytica. Taxonomy (NCBI): domain Eukaryota; kingdom Fungi; phylum Ascomycota; class Saccharomycetes; order Phaffomycetales; family Wickerhamomycetaceae; genus Petasospora; species Petasospora xylosilytica. The sequence goes on along the minus strand of PPNT02000015.1, from coordinate 140,844 downwards.
GCTGTGCGGTGTGGTGTGGGGTCTTTCCTCTCAGCCAACCACCTTTCATGAGCTTCTCCATCAACACCAACAACGGCGCCCTTCTACTGCCTTCGCTCGAGGAACCAGGCTCTCCAAGGGCAAAGCTACCCCCAATTGACTCTCTCCGCTATGCCCCGGAGTACGAGAGAGAAGCTCTCAGAAGGCTCAGTGTGAAAGAGATCCTCCAGCTCACCCAGGAAACCGCTGCTACCCCTGAACCACAGCCCCACGCCTTCCCGTGGAGACCCTCATTCACCCACGAGCTGTCTTCGAGAGAGCCATCGTTCCCAAGACCCGTGACCCGTCCAAGCAGCATCGTCTCCTCCTCCTCATCCTCCTCCTCATTCTCTTCAACCGCATCTGAAGGCCTCTACTCGTCATACAAGCGCACATCGACCACGAGTGATGTCTTCTCACGTGCCTCCTCCGTCGCCTCCCTGTCGAGCGAGTCCTCTGCGTGTGATTGCGAGCCACCAATCAGTGAGCTCGAATCACAAGCTGTTCAGAGTCTCTCAAGATCAATGATTCCAGTCTCAGCACTCCTCACTGAGCAATCGCCAAAGTATGTGCCTATCCAGCCTGCCGTTGCCGCCCTGCCATCCAAGCCTCGTAAGACGACACGGCCTCGCTCAAGAAGAGTCCAGAAACACATCACTGGAAAGTCAACCAGACAGCGTGTGGGTCCTTCATGTGATCTTTGCAGAGCCAAGAAGATCAAGTGTGACGCTTACATCGAGGTTGTGGAGACGGATGTTGACGAGGAGGGCGTTGACTGCGACTCACAGAGCGCAGTCCAGGATGATGCGCTCGTCGCCCGCTTCTTGAGTGCCAGTGAGGTGGAGGACGGGTTCAAGCTTCTGTTGGCCAACTCCAAGCTCATCAAGTTCCGCAACTGCTCCTTCTGCCAGGCAAAGGGGCTCGAGGCCACTTACAAGCGTGGATACACTAAGGAGGACACGGTGCTTCACAGCGTGCTGGACACGATGAACACGAAGAAGGAAAAGAAGAAACTTTTATGAATACTGATTCTCAGTTAATGAAACATGATCTTATGACGAATATTGGCCGGGTTGTAGGCCGTAGCGGCCCTTGAACCTTGTATACGTGGTACAAAACGAAGCATGCAGGGCTTGAGCTCGAGTGTCCGTTTCTTGATCTACATTCTTTCAAATAGAAAAAGGACCTTTGCGTGTACACAAACTTGACTAGCTAGGTAGGCGACTTAGTTCTTGGCCAAACCAGCACGGAAGTTGATGATGACGTCAGGCTCGACAACGTAGTCCTTACCCTTGGTCATGATCTTACCAGCGGCCTTGACAGCAGTCTCATCCTTGAGCTCGATAAGGTCCTCGTACTTCATAACCTGGGCCTGAATGAAGGACTTCTCGAAGTCAGTGTGGATGACACCAGCAGCCTGTGGAGCCTTTGTGCCTCTTCTGATGGTCCAGGCACGACACTCGTCCTCACCGGCGGTGAAGAAGTTGATAAGGTCGAGCTTCTCTCTCATGGCCCAGATGATCTTTGTAAGACAGGACTTGGCACCAACCTTCTCCTCCTCGGCAGCTCTCTCCTCGTCAGTCTCCATGTGGGAGAGCTTCTCCTCGAGACAGACGGAGAATGGGATGATGAGGTCACCTGGAGAGTACTTGTCGATCCACTCCTTGATTCCTAACAAGTGTTTGTTTTTCTTTCTGACGTAGTCTCTCTCGGAGAGGTTGATGAGGTAGATGACTGGCTTAGCGGTAAGGAGGAACATGGTGTTGATGACCTCGACCTCCTTTGGAGACCAGTTCTGGTTGGCGACTCTCTGGCCGTCCTTGAGGAGCTGGATGATTCTCTCGACAAGAGCAGCCTCCTCCTTCTTCTGCTTGACCTCGAGCGACTGACCACCTCTCTTGGTGATCTTGTGGACACCCTCGAGGTGCTTCTCGGCAAACTCGATGTCCTTGAGTCTAAGCTCCTGGTTGATAATCTCGAGATCACGCACTGGGTTCACATCACCCTCGATGTGGATAATCTCAGCATCGTCGAAACAACGGACGACCTGGAACACAGCGTCGACGGCTCTGATGTGCGACAAGAAGGCGTTACCAAGACCCTCACCGGCGGAGGCACCCTTGGTGAGACCAGCAATATCGTAGATGGTGAGGTGTGCTGGGACAACGGACTTAGGGTTGTAGATCTCAGTCAGCTTGTCGAGCTTTGGAGATGGGACAATGACACGGGCCTCCTCTGGGTCGATGGTGGCGAATGGGTAGTTGGCTGGGTTTCCAAGTGGACATCTGGTAATGGCCTGGAAGAAGGTGGACTTTCCGACGTTGGCGAGACCGACGATACCGGACTTCAGGTTGTTTCCTGGACGGCCCAAAAGGACCTTCTTCTCTTCAACGGCTTTCTTTGGAGGCATTGGAGACGGGGTTTAGCGGGGGAAATACCTGAAGATTCAGTCTTCTTCTTCTTCAAAGCTCAACGTTTCTTGTCGCGATGAATTTGAAAAAAAATTGCGGTACGGGCCACACTCGCTTTCTTCAGCGTCGCCATGGTGATGTAACCGGGAAAGTCTCAAAAGTGGCGGCAAACAGCCAATTAAGGAGTCTATATTGTACTATTGGCGTGTATTTCTGATCTATTAATGTTTCAAAGACTTTTCAGGGCTTCTTTTCCCGTAAAAGTGGCCCCAAATCACAGCCAACGACGCCGCCCGATTATGTCATCCACACAAATTTTCCTCGTGCGGAGCAGAGTTTCTCCTCATATTCGGCACTTGTCAAACACACAAACTCACCAGTCGATGTCTGAAGCCAAGAAGCAGAAACTCATGTCCTCACCACTCACAATCTGCACACACAACGGCTCCTTCCATGCCGATGAGGCTCTCGCCGTGTTCATGTTGCGCCAGCTCCCACAGTACGCCGATGCCATCCTTGTGCGCTCCAGAAACCCGGACGACTGGGCCAAGGCTGACATCGTTGTTGATGTTGGTGGTCAGTACGACGGTGTGAAGTTCTTCGACCACCACCAGCGTGGATTTGAGGAGGTGTTCGGTGAGGTTAGTGGCTTCAACTTCCAAACGAAACTCTCCTCCGCCGGTCTCGTGTACAAGCACTTTGGTAAGGATGTCATTGGTGCCATTCTCAAGACCGACGATGACAAGGTCAAGGATCTCTTGTATACCAAGGTGTATGCTGAGTTTGTCGAGGCCCTTGACGCCAACGACAATGGTATCAACAAGTATGCCCAGAAGGACCTCAAGCAGAGATTCAAGGACAAGTCCATCACACTTCCATCCATCGTTGCTAACTTGAACCCATTCTGGACTGAGAGCGACACACCAGCAGACTTTGACAGACAGTTCCTCGTTGCATCCCAATTGATGGGCAGCGCCTTCACCAATGTCGTGAGATCCCTTGGGCTGTCATGGTTGCCAGCCAAGAACGTTGTTGAGAAGGCCTTCGAGTCCAGACTCGACGTTGATCCTTCTGGAAAGATCCTTGTGCTTGACCAGTTTGTCCCATGGAAGGAGCATCTCTACAACGTTGAGAAGGAGCACAACAAGTCTGGAGAGACACTGTATGTCCTCTTTGCCGACTCTGGATCCAACTGGAGAATCTCCACTGTGCCAATCACATCCACGTCTTTTGAGAACAGAAAACCACTGCCTGAGGCTTGGAGAGGCTTGAGAGATGATGCACTCAGTGAGGCTACAGGTGTCGAAGGATGTGTCTTCATCCATGCCGCTGGTTTCATCGGTGGTGCAAAGACAAAGGATGCTGTGCTTAAGTTGGCAAGAATGTCCCTGGAGAACTGATTGCGGAAACTGTGCGGTATTTCGAGTGTAATTTATAGATCAAAGAGTTATTTATTCGTTGTTCGTTGCATGCATATTAATTGTTTTGGTTTTAAGATGTGGGCTTGTCCCATAGAACGTAGAACACAACGGCCATGGAGAGAATAGTGGAAAGGGGAAAGGGGATTGGGGCGGAGAGGAGCTTTACTGGGTGTAGAGGGATAGTATATAGGGTATAGGGATCAATCTCTGTTGGCAGACCGTACTAGCTGCGTTACTGGCGCTAACAAAGTACATCAAGCCTCAAGCGTACTATACGGTACACCGCGAGCTGATCCCGCTGCAACTTTAATTGAAGGCAAATTTGTAACAGAGGCGGAAAATGGGGCTAATAAAAGTGGATATGGTGAATGTAAAAGTCCTAAAATCCTTATGTAGTACTAACTGAGGCTTAATTCAATTTTTAAATAAATTAATAAATTTTTCTGCACACTTGATTTTAAAGTAGGGATGAACTGCTCAATATTGAAAATATCACTCCAAATTTTCTGGATTTTTTCAAAATTTCATTTACAAACCTCTAACAAATCTCCTATAACTTCGCTAATAGGTAAAGTCGACTCCAAAGATTAAGATATGTGAGTCTGGATCAATATAGTCGACGCTTGAGCGAGTTAAGGGTATGAACTAATTGCAGGGGGCGGATGAGTATCGCTGGAATGTGCGCGCCGGAAAATTTCCATACAAGGTCAATTATTAATATGAAGGAGTGTATTTATGTTATTGAGAGTATGTTCATAGAGATCAGAACCACTTGAAGCCCCCAAGCATTTAAATCTCCCCACCAACCCCGATTTTTGAGGACTTAACCAATCAGTCTTCCCTGCGTCTCGCTACCCAGAAGGCACACTTGTATCTCCAACCACCCATGGCCCTAGCATCCGCCGCATACGCACATTCAATCCCACTTTCCTGTTTCTCAATAACAAACCACTTCTCCACGAGGACAATGATCTCCTCCAGCGTGAGCTCAAGCCCCTGGACTGGCGTGACGTGCTTCGTGCCGTCTGGGTGTATGATCTCCTCGTCGTCATGGCTATCCTCGAAATGCCAGAGCAGGGGCCCAAAGTTCATCCAGATCCCACCGGGGGAAATGCAGTGGTGTAATGTGCGCAGATAGTCAATCACGTTTGGCGCGGTGTCGATGAAGAAGTTTGTGATGACACAGTCGAACTGGGCCCGGTTGTGGTGGCGGAACTCGGCGGCGGAGGGAGCGTTGGAGTAGATCCGCGAGAGTGAAAGGTCTGATGGACCATATAGGTCTGGAAAGGAGCCTGAAGCAATGGACATGAGTTCTGGGAATGCAGTTGTTGGGTGTTGTGTTTGGAGGTCATCGAGGATCGAGGCCGGGTGTTCGTCGGGGAAGAAGATGGGCCTCGTTTGCAAGTTGCGTGAGACTTGATTGCTTGTGGAGTGGATGAATGGAAACACAGAGTCTGCTGAGGTAGAGTATGTCATATTGAGGATGTAATTGGACGCCAGAAGCATATGGTAACTGAACTCGTTACCTTGAGATGAGAATCCAAGCTTCACAAGCTCATGAGTCAATCTTGCCAGCCCAACACCGGGCACAAGGATCTTGACGGCCTGTCGTCTCTCATACACTGGGAACTCTTTCTGTAGAACATCAAAGAACCTCGAGAACGCCACATCTCTCTCGTTTCTTCCCTCTGTAGACCATTCCCTAGCGATCTGCTTGAAGAGGTACTTCACCTTCTCGTAGTCGGCGTACTTGGAGCTCCCCCACTCGCTCGGGTGTTCCGTGATGCCCCATTCTTTCGCAACTCTTGTGGAGAGCACACGACAGAACTCGCCATTGTGCCTGATGCAGTTCTCCAACGTGGCGATGTAGTCTCTGAGCCAGGGAACCAGCGCCTGTTCCTCAAGTGTCAGCGCCTCCAGTTTGCGTCTCTTGGGCGTTAGGAGCTCATCACGGGCATGCTGCTCGTAGTGGTAGAAGGAGGCCAGAACACTGCGCAGAGCCTGCAATTCCTCTGGGTCCTCCATTGTTGTTTGTGTTGATGTTGATGATTCCGATTTCCGATGTCTCTCTGGAGGAGGCGGTGATTTGTTTCGAAGACTCCTCGCCGCTCGGGCATCTCCGGAATGGAAGGTGTCTGGGTGTTTGGTGCTCGAGCTGGATATGAACCAATTCAAGCAGCTTTTGGAGGCTGTTTCTGGCTTGAAGATGTGACTCTTGAAGTCTTTGAGAGCTCCACAATTGCCTGTTGACCCCAGAAAACAGCGAGAGACGATGCCCCAAAAGTTTCTCCGTTCGAGCGGAGGTTTCGAGTTTGCGCGGGAGCCGATAAGCTGTCCGAGTCATTGTGGTGACAGGAGTCACTGCGGCGTGAAGGAGAGTTCTGAGGGTTTTGATGTTGGATATGAAGGTTGGAAAGATGTTATGCGGTGGAAATAGTATATAATTGTTTTATTATATGTCTCCAATTCCCCATTCCATCCACTCCACGCTCTTATCGCCGCCAAACCGCTTATCCCCGACCCATTTTGTGCCACGATCCCCACACTTTGAGGCCCATTTCGCTCGATCATCGGGGCTCTCCGGCGGGCCGAACAGTCGAGCTCATCGCAGTAGTCATCGGGAGGCCTCTACCAGATTATAAATACCGCTAGCGTCCTCGCCTTTGGTCTTCTCCAGCTCCAATTGACTGCTCATCTTAACAACAACAGTCATTATGCCTCGTGTCACACTCTCTGGCGTTTCCGTCTTTGCGCCAATCTCCGCCTCTTCCGCCTTCCCATCGGGCACATCTCCAGCTGACATCCTCACCAAGGAGGCCCTCAAGTTCGTCTCGCTTCTCCACAGAACATTCAACTCCAGACGTGTCCAGCTCCTCGAGAACAGACAGATTGTCCAGTCCAAGCTCGATGCCGGCGAATCTCTCGGCTTCCTCCCAGAGACACAGGCCATCAGAGATGACCCAGTGTGGAGAGGCCCAACACTCGGCCCAGGCCTCGCTGCCAGAAACACTGAGATCACTGGTCCTCCACTCAGAAACATGCTTGTTAACGCCCTCAATGCCGACGTGAGAACATACATGACCGACTTTGAGGACTCCGCCGCTCCAACGTGGGAGAACTGTATCGGTGGTCAAGTGAACTTGTACGATGCCGTCAGAGGCCAATTGGACTTCAAGAACGAGAAGACTGGTAAGGAGTACAAGGTCTCCAAGCCTCCAGGTGAGGCGCCAACTTTGATTGTTCGTCCAAGAGGATGGCACATGGTTGACAACCACATCACCGTTGATGGTGAGCCAATCTCTGCCTCGTTGCTCGATTTCGGTCTCTACTTCTTCCACAACGCCAAGCAGCTCGTTGCCAATGGCCACGGTCCATACTTCTATCTGCCAAAGATGGAGCACCACCTCGAGGCTCGTTTGTGGAACGACGTGTTCAATGTTGCACAGGACTACATCGGCATGACGAGGGGCACCATCAGAGCCACTGTGCTTATCGAGACCCTCCCAGCTGCTTTCCAGATGGAGGAGATCATCTTTGAGCTGAGACAGCACAGTTCTGGTCTCAACTGTGGTAGATGGGATTATATCTTCTCCACAATCAAGCGTCTCCGCAACCAGAGCGAGCACCTCTTGCCAGACAGAGACCAGGTGACGATGACCTCGCCATTCATGGATGCATACGTCCGCAAGTTGATCCAGGTGTGTCACAAGCGTGGAGTCCATGCCATGGGAGGCATGGCTGCACAGATCCCAATCAAGAATGACCCAGAGGCAAACGCTAAGGCCATGGCCAAGGTCAGAGCTGACAAGTTGAGAGAGTTCACAAAGGGCCATGATGGTTCTTGGGTCGCACATCCTGCTCTTGCTGCAATTTGTAATGAGATCTTTGATGAGATGGGAACTGCTAACCAGATTCACTATATCCCTGATGAATACACCGTTGCCGAGGAGGAGTTCATCAACACAACTATTGAGGGTGCCAAGATCACAGAACAGGGTATCAGACAGAACCTGTACATTGGTTTGTGCTACATGGAGGCATGGCTGCGTGGATCTGGCTGTGTGCCAATCAACAACTTGATGGAGGATGCCGCTACTGCTGAGGTGTCTCGTGCCCAGTTGTTCCAGTGGGTTCGTCACAGCGTTGTGCTTGATGATACGGGAAAGCAGTGCACACCTGAACTCACACAGAAGCTTCTCTCTGAGGAGACAAAGAAGCTGTTGGAGATTGCTCCAAAGGGAAACCAGTTCGAGAAGGCAGCTGGATACTTGGCTAAGGAGATCACCGGTGAGTACTTCTCTGAGTTCCTGACCACGCTCTTGTACGATGAGATCTGTGCCGTTGGTGAGCCTGTGGATCTTGAGTCGCTGAAGTAGCCGCTCTCAGTCTTTATAATTTATGACATGACTTTATTGGATGACCTCTGAATGTAGCGATTTCTTTCTCACAGCATGCTACGTATAGTAGCACAAGTTGCGCCATGGCGTGTACATAAAATCATTAGCATTTAGTTCAGTTATCCCTCAAAATATCAAACAGAAACAGCCCAAAACCAGTGAGTAAAGATCAGCAGTTACACCCAGTACCAGCAGCAGAATCACTCTGCACATTCAAATCAACCTTCTGGCCCTGCTGCTGCGTTCCTTCGTCTGCTCTTCCCTCATCAGCACCAGGCACCTTAGCTCCGAGGGCCAAGAACACCTCCTTGACATTGAATCCGCTCTTTGCACTCGTCTCGAAGAACAAGAGGCCCTCCTCCTCCGCGAGCTGCTGTCCCTCAGCATACGCAACCTTCCGCTGGGCCTCGTCGCCTTCAACAAGGTCATGCTTGTTGGCACAGAGCGCAATCACGATTCCGGAGGCCGCCTGCTCGTGGAGCTCCTTGACCCAGTGGCGGGCCTTGATGAAGGATGCTGGCTTCGTCACGTCGTACACGACAACAGCACACTGGGCATTGCGGTAGTACATTGGCGCCAACGAGGCAAAGCGCTCCTGGCCTGCTGTGTCCCTGTGCTTCTTGTTAGTCGCGTGCTCTGGAATGGTGTGTGTGGGGAAAGTGGGATACGCACCAGATCTCAAACTTGATCGTCTTGTCGCCAATGACACATCTTTGTGTGAGGAAGGCTGCACCAATGGTAGGCTCTGCGGGTCCGTTAGTCGTTGTTCAAAGGGGGGGGGCTGGTGCCGTGACGGGGAACTCACCCTTGTTCTCCTGGAAATCGTTGCTGACAAAGCGCAGAACAAGCGAAGACTTGCCCACAGCTGCCTCACCGAGGAGCACAAGCTTCACTGGTGTCACTGGTTTGCTCATCGTGCTCTTAATGATGTCTTCTGCTGGTGGAGCTTGGTTGACTTTGCCCCTCTGGCGTGCTATCTGTTGATAACTTCCAGACTCTTCGCGAAAAAGAGCCAGGGCTTCATAACCATTCCCGATTGAGTGGCAAACAGGTGCAACTCGGCCTCCAGAAGAGCGGGTCAGAAGCAAAGAGAACGAGACTGATCTGAGAGTCCGTGAGTACCAGATTATCACCTTTACCAACTTCTCACGGCACTCAGAGCACCTTGCCGCCCACCTCCACATTTGTTGATGCAGCGCGGGGAATGCCGAGGAGAAAAAAGCAGCACATCCCTCTGTGAACTTGACCATAAACACCTCCCAGAACACGCTCAAACCACACTCACACTCTCATCACACACATCTCCAAATGGCACACGACAGGTGCAACACCATCGACTCACGGCGCAGCGTCAAGTCCGTCGTCTCTGTGAACAAGGACTCATATGACTACTTGGCCAAGGTGATCATCGTGGGAGCCTCCTCGACGGGAAAGACGTGTCTTCTCCACCGCTTCGTACAAGGCGATTTCCCAGAGAAGTCCTCACAGACCATCGGGGTCGAGTTCAGCTCCCGAGTCATCCCACTGGCTGCTGGCGTCGTGCTCAAGCTGCAACTCTGGGACACGGCAGGACAGGAGCGCTTCAGATCTCTCACGAGGTCTTACTACAGAGGCAGCGCTGGTGTTGTGCTCGTGTTCGATGCTACGGACAGGACAACGCTGGAGAGGCTCAGAGAGCACTGGGATGATGTGAGGGCGCTGGCTAAGGAGCCCAGTGCCGTGCTTGTGGGGAACAAGTGGGACCTAGTTGATGGGACTGATCCGACGCTTGTGGTTACTGATAAGCATGTCGAGGAGTTCCTCATGAGTCTTGAAGGGTCTGATTCGATACGATATATCAAGACATCTGCATCAACGGGGTTGAATGTTGATGAGACATTTACGGCGATTGCTGAGTCGATCTTGACGAGGATTGAGCTCGGGCTCATCGACCCAGAGAACCAAAGCTACGGGGTACAATACGGTGATATTCCAAACTGGGGAAGCACAGTGACAACACAGACCTTCCATGACAAGGTTGTACGGAGGAAGACTACGACCCTCAGTCTTGTTGAGAGAACTGTGGCTGACAACAACCGTTGCTTCTGCTGATCTGCTCCTACTCAGGGGCGTGGTTTTGGAGGACTGCTCTTGAACTACGTCAATTTGCTACGACCATCGAATAACTTCAACTACAGGTCGATTGGATGAATACAATAACGGTACAATACATTAGGGTCAGGCAATCATATGTAGAAAGACAATCAATTAAAGAGATCGAAGCAGATAATGGCAACGACAGAGAGGAGACAGAAAGAAGAGACGTCAAAAGCATCCGATGATCCTCTCACCCCACTGTCCACTTGGTGTAGTCTTGCATTGAACACCTTGGGGAAGACATGAGGCTGTTAATGCTGTGGCCTCTTCTGAACACTGGTAGCACATCACGTTCATATCCAGAAAATCGTGTGTAGGCCTGTAAGGATAACATCAAGAAGGGGATGTAGAGAGTGTACGGCAAGGCGGAGCTTTAAGAAGTTTTGCGGGATCTGGATGAGAAACGCAGAGGAGGTGCTGGATTTAGGGTGTCATATTCCTGAAGATATATGTGATCGTGAGCTGCATACAGAGCTTGAATCTCTTGCTATGGATTAGCAATGGCAGGAGAATGGGGAGAATGGGGAGAATAGGGAAAGCATCTGTGGCACAGGGAGATCTCACTCGATGATCACCGCGAAAATGATCGCGCGTAAAAAAAAAAAATTTACAAGGCTCTTCTTTGGTTGTTCTACAATTACGCCTCATCGAGCTCCTCAAACACGGTAATCCCCACTCAAAAGCCATGTCTTCTGGACTCCAACCGAACCAGTCCAACTGGCTGAGACTGAAAAAAACCACCAAGAAGTCAAAAGTCGTGAAATCGACCACGAAAGTCATCAAGAAGCACAAGACAGAACAGGATGCAACCAAGTCTCTCATAGATAAGATCACGGCGGACCTGGACAAGAAGAAGGGCACCAAAGATGCCAGTGCCATGCAGAAATGGGCTGAAGACAATGATATTCCACTTGAAGACGTCTCGAAGACCTACGACCTTCCGAAACTGGAGCACACGGAGAAGAAGCTTTCAGAACAGAAGAAGGCGCTGGGAAAGTATCTCGCTATTGACTGTGAGTTTGTCGGTGTGGGTAAGGATGGTTTGGAATCGGCATTGGCCCGTGTGTCTGTTGTCAACTTTCATGGACATACAGTGTACGACAAGTTTGTGAAGCCTCGAGAGCGCGTCACAGATTGGAGAACATGGGTCTCTGGTGTGACACCAGCCCACATGAAGGATGCCACAGACTTTAAGACGGCCCAGAAGGAGGTTGATGAGCTTTTGAGAAACCGTGTTCTTGTTGGACATGCTGTTGATCACGATCTGGACTCGCTGTTACTCAGTCACCCGAAGGCTATGATCAGAGATACTTCGCAGTATCCGGAGTTCAGAAAGCTCTCGAAGGGAAAGACGCCAGGTTTGAAGAAGCTCGCTAAAGAGATCCTGAAGATTGATATCCAGGGTGCCGAGCACTCTTCGGTGGAGGACGCGAAGGCCACAATGATGCTCTATAAGCTTCACAAAAGTGGCTTTGAAAAGTGGGCCGCAGCAAAGCACCACACATACAGACGCTGACTCCTCATTTTCTATTGCATACGTTACGTTCTATCAGTTCATCATATCATTTTAATGCTTACGACTAACGACCACGCTTAAAGATTACAATGTCATAAATTCGTAAATTCATAAGAATAGCGCCTTTCAAGTCACAGACAGACTGTTGTTGATCTTGTAGGCATTCATCAAGACGGTCAACTTCTCAATGATCTCCCTCGACTCCGCAGCATTCGTTGCCTCAAAGACATACCTCTTGGGCCCACTGGCCTTCATAACCACAATCTTGAAGTTGGAAGGAATCCGCTTGCTGACTTTGCAACTCATGATTCTGCTCACGTGGAAAGTCGTCGTCTTGGAGCTCGTGTCATACCAGTTCTTCTCATCCTTAGGCATGATGTACACGTACTCTCCATCAATCGCCAACGTGCGCTCATGTCTGTTGATGAATGACATAGGGAGACGACGCCAGACGGTATACCTCTGATACTCGCCATTGATTGCGCTTGGTGGGACCTGGCTCTCGGAGTTCTTGAGTGAGAAACTTGTCTTGGATCCATTGCGGGATTTGAATGAAGACGAAAACTTTGGTGCAGATGTTGATATTTTCTTGATGCTTGATCTTGGGGCTGTTGTGTTCTGTTGGGGCTGTTGTGACGCCAGCCCCGCATCCTTGTCCAGCTCACTCTTCATCACCAATGTCTGTGGAGTCAAGTTGGAGTTGATGGTAGGAAGTGTGCTCTGGTTGAAAATGGCCTTTCTCTTGAGGCGTAATATTCTTGCTTGTCTCTTTGTCAATAACTCCAACTTGAAGATACCATCTAACGTACTGATATCATCGTTGAGATCAAGAACAACATTCTCACCAACGGGTTTCAACACGTAATCGTTCAAATCAACACCTTTGACTTTACCAACCTTCACCAAAATCTCATTGACATGGTCAGAAACAAGTCCATCATAAGTCAAAATTGCACCAGAATCAGACGAATATGGATACTCAAAAACCTGGAGGGCGACCTTCTTTGAATCCTTGACGTTGTTGTCGACATGTGGGATGATACTTCTGTAGTAAGCGTTCTGGTTCTTGACAGGCGATGGAGTCCCAGAACGACCATTTGAGGATGATGTGTATGGAGTTCGAACCTCATTCTCTTCAAACTCTAAATCAGTGACACGGCAGAGCGCAACTTCCTCTGCTCCAAACGAATTGATCAACTTGGTTCTGTCCAGCAGACCGAATGATCCTTCGTATGGCTCACCGTCATCATCAACAAGCTTTAGACACCATCTGTTTGGATTCTTCAATTCCTCGTTATGGAGTAGCTCTGGATGGTTGTGATTCACAGTTAACAAGATGAAACCAATAGCTTCGAACACCTTGACGAACTTGTAGATGTGAACATCGATAGTCTCTTCCGTAGGCAACCACACTTTCAAATTCATGACTTCAGTCTTGTTTGAGATCTTCTCACCACTGACAAACAAGAATCCTTCCAAAGTAGCCTTTTCCTCCACGCTTGTCTTTTTTCCAATGAGTGAAGATAAAGCGGAGATCTTTGTCGTTGGCTTCTGTACAACTTCGACTTTCTCAAACATAGGAAGGGACTCAAAGTTTGTGTCAGATTTCGAGTGAGCAAGAGGAATGACATCCATACCATCGCCTGTCTTTTTCATGGCCAATGACTCTGCCCTCTTTCTGAGCTTTGGCTTTGCCTTCTCGAAGGAAAGTCTTCTGTTTGTGGCCTTGGACGGCGTGAACGCACTTCTTGGTGTTAATGATCTTGCAGAGGAGATTCTTGATGACAAAGAATGAATCTGCCCACCGCTCTGGAATGTACTGTCCAAGACATCACCTTCATCATCTGAGAAGTCGGAGTCAAGCAAAAGATCATCATCTCCAGAAGAGCCCGTATCATCAAACAAGAACTTACTGTCGTTAAATTGATCCATATTGCTTGTATGGTTGACATCCGAATAGTTCTGATCAACAAGAATGCCACCTTCATCATCAGGCAGTGTCTCTGCCTCCTCGTTGAGCTCGATATTTCCTTCTTCATGTGTAGCAGCCATCGAGTCGTCGTTTGTGCTCATGCTTATATCATCATCATCCAAATCATCATCGTCTTCGTCATCTTCGTCAAACTCGTCCTCTTCATCATGTTTAAGTGTACTGGCACTGCTCCGTCTTCTTTGTTCCAGAGTTGATGAACTTGATGTATTTCTGAAGAGCTTGGAGAGCACGTTCTTGCCGCTCATGGATTGCTGGCGCTTAACTGTTGGCGGCACAGGTGATGCGCTTCCACTCCCGTTGCCACTGGTTGGTTGCTGGTCATTCACGATGCTCTTGGACTCGTTGATCTTGAGTGTCGCCAGAGAATTGCGCACTGACTCCATGAATCCAGTTCGCTGGAGAGGATCATCCTCTTGTGCATCATGGCGGACGGCCGCCTCTTCTTCATCCTCGCTCTCCTCATTGATTACCTGATGACGCTCTGCCAGACGCCGCAGAAGCTTCTCATCCTCGAAGACATCCACGGGAATTGGCGGAGACTCGATCCGAGTGAGAAGCTCGTTGAATTGCCTCGTGTCATGGCCCGTGAAGTTGTGAGGAAACGGCCGAATGACGCGGTGGGCCTGCTCGTCGCCGACAACTGAGAGGTATTGCGCCCGGAGATGGTTGAGCACGTAGCCTCTATCCTGACTGAGGGCCATTCTCGTGTTTTCGCCTGTGTTTTGCTCGTTGTCCTGTTTGTTTACGCGTAAAACAGAGAGTTTGGTGGAGATGATCTTTGGCTTGTTTTGAAATCCGGGTAACCAAGTCACGTGCACACACTTTTCGCGAAACCCCCGCTTCTCCTTCGGGGACTGAACTAGCGAATCGCTGGTGTCGCCACTGGGAAAGAACAAATAAGAAGCCCCAGATCCAAGCACAGAAGCCGGTTTCCAGACAAGCCGAGTCTTCCCAGATCCATCCACATCACAGTCTCCAGCACTACTGCACAGATGAACGTGCTGAGGCTGAGGCTGCCGCGCGTGGCGTCTTCGCTACCCGCACAAGTTGCTACGAGGGCCACCAGAAGCCGACTGATCACTCCACAAATTGCATTGAGGAACACGATATCCCACCAGAAAACACTACACTCACGCATACAGACTCGCCACTTCCACCACTCCGGCAACTACCACCAGAAGAGTGACCCAGACAGGGATGGGAAGGAGAACAAGAAGCAGAAGAAGAAAGACAAGGACAACGAACATAATGACATGTCCCCATCAGACTACTTCAAGTCTCCCGAATTCCTCCGCTCCTTGTACATGACCGTTGGTTTCACATTGGTGTTTTACCTCCTCACTCCAAGTGACAAGGGCTCGTCCTCGGATGTGCTGACCTTCCAAGAGTTCAAGACCAAGTATCTCGAAAAGGGGCTCGTTCAGCGTCTCGTTGTTGTGAACAAGTATCTCGTTGAGGCGGAGCTTCGTCCAGAAGCTTCCATCCCAGGATCTTCGAGCATGTTTGCGGGCAGAGCACCAGTTGTGGCCTTCACGATTGGTTCTGTTGATGTGTTTGAAGAACAGCTCGATGAGGTCCAGGACAAGCTCAAGATTCCATCCCAAGAGCGCATCCCCGTGACTTATGCCGACCGTCAATCGATGTTTGCATTGCTTGCACCATTCCTGCCTACTTTCCTGCTCCTCGGTGGTCTGTTCTACCTCACCAAGCGCATGCAACAAGGCGGTGCTGGTGGTGCCGGCGGTGGTATGTCCAACATATTCTCCGTGGGCAAATCCAAGGCCAAGTTATTCAACCAGGAAACAGACATCAAGGTCAAGTTTGCTGATGTGGCGGGCTGTGATGAGGCCAAGGAGGAGATTATGGAGTTTGTCGAGTTCTTGAAGCATCCAGAGAAGTACGAGAAGCTCGGCGCAAAGATCCCTCGTGGTGCAATCTTGTCAGGTCCTCCAGGTACTGGAAAGACTCTTCTTGCCAAGGCCACCGCTGGAGAGGCTGGTGTTCCATTCCTTTCAGTCTCAGGTTCTGAGTTTGTGGAGATGTTTGTCGGTGTTGGTGCATCCAGAGTTCGTGACTTGTTCAAGAGTGCCAGATCCATGGCCCCAGCCATCATCTTTGTCGATGAGATTGATGCCATTGGTAAGGAGAGAGGAAAGGGCGGTATGTCTGGAGGTAATGATGAGCGTGAGGCCACATTGAACCAGCTTCTTGTCGAGATGGATGGTTTCGAGTCCTCGGACCACGTTGTCGTGCTTGCTGGTACCAATAGACCGGATGTTCTTGACCCAGCTCTTATGAGACCAGGAAGATTCGACAGACATGTCTCCATTGACAGACCAGACATTGAGGGAAGAAAAGCGATCTACAAAGTGCACTTGCAGAAACTGAAGCTCCAGATCAACGCAGAGGCCTTCATCGCCGAGAAGAACGACGAGCTCAGTGGTCGTCTTGCTGCACTTACTCCAGGATTCTCCGGTGCAGACATTGCCAATGCATGTAACGAGGCCGCCTTGATCGCTGCCAGATTGGGCGATGACCACGTTGAGTTGAAGCACTTTGAGCAGGCCATCGAGCGTGTCATTGCAGGTCTTGAGAAGAAGTCTCGTGTGTTGTCTCCAGATGAGAAGAAGGTCGTTGCATACCACGAAGCCGGCCATGCTATTTGCGGCTGGTACCTCCGTTGGGCTGATCCACTTTTGAAGGTTTCCATCATTCCAAGGGGCCAGGGTGCACTTGGATACGCCCAATACCTCCCACCAGACCAGTACTTGCTCTCCACAGACCAGTTCATGGACCGTATGACGATGGCTCTTGGTGGCCGTGTTTCTGAAGAGCTGCACTTCTCATCCGTCACTTCTGGTGCCCATGATGACTTCAAGAAGGTGACTTCTATCGCTGAGTCTATGGTCACAAAGCTCGGAATGTCTCCAAAGATTGGCTACGTGTCTTTTGATGCTGATGGATCAGGTGGGTTCCAAGTGCAGAAGCCGTTCAGTGAGCGTACTGCACGCACCATTGACACTGAGGTGAAGCGCATCATCGAGGAGTGTTACGAGCGCTGCAGAAACCTGCTGACTGAGAAGGAGGCGGACGTGGAGAAGGTTGCACAGCTGTTGTTGAGAAAGGAAGTGCTTACGAGAGACGATATGATTGAGCTTTTGGGCCCAAGAGCATGGAGAGAGAACGAGGACTTTGAGAAGTATTTGGGAGGTGCAAAGAGCGCTCCGCCTCCTCCACCAACTGAGGCTCCAATCGCTTAAAACGTTTGGATAAACTTGTAAATATTAATTATGAAATGACGTGTTCACTATACCGCTACATTAATTACGTATGTTCATGGTTCCTGGTGCCTCATTAAAAGCCTCGACGCACGTGATGGTAGTACAAGCTGGGTGGCTGCAGGAGGAGATAGATCAAGCTGCTAGTGCTAAAGCGGTACCAGTACTACAGATAGTAATGCACAAACTATAAATATGAAACGCCCTAGTTTTAGTCTCTCGCCTCAAAAACCACAGATCTGATCCATTTTCTTAGCATACCCCATTGTGATCTCCGAAAGCGGAAGTCCGTACCAACGAACAGCGTCTCATCACAACTTCCTAATCGGGACGTATCAATCGCTTCCCACCATCACACGTTTGCATGCCATTCCAGCGTGCCTCAACACTCTGACAAGTATAAAACGAGGCAGTGCTGCTTCAGCTTTTTAGGCCATGCTGATTCCCTTGTTCTCTCTTCATCAACACAACTACCAACTACGTCTACTACAATGCAGCCAACTACTATCGCTTCCGCCGCTCCAAAGGACACCACCGAGGACTCCGATAACGTCATCTTGTTCGGTGGTCTCTGGATCTCTTGCACTATTGCCTAAATTGTTATGGGCAGTGTTACAAACTCTTTTGTTGCTTCGCTCTACGACTTTCGACGACGCTGGGGATTGACGGGTGTATGCTATGATTGCAGCTTTGGTATGGGCGCTTCTAACCATAGCTATTGCATTAGCAGTACTGGTGATATGGCCGGTTGATTGGTATATTATCTCGTTGATAGAGGACTCTTTTAATCTTTACAAACAATGCTTTATATCGTACTACGTACTACCCGGGGCAACGTACTAGCTGTAGCTTATCGAAGGACTAGTCATGTTCATATATCAACTCAAAATCAAAGCAACACTTTCCAAGTGTGCTAGTAAGTGTATTAATAAATCATAAGAGACACGCATAGAATCAATAAACATGTCAGATAAAGGGAGTCCAGTCAAGGACACAGAAACGAAAAGAGTAGCGTACTACAGTACGGCACAATGCTCAGATGAAGAGCAAGCCGAGCAAGACACCAACGACACCGGTGGCAAGCTTAGCAGCCTGGCCCTCGAATGTGGAGACGACGTTCTCGGTAGAAGTGGCAGCCTCAGTGGAGCCAGAGGCAGAACCGGAGGAGGCTGGGGTGACAGTGGATGTGACGGCGTTGGTCAAGGTTGTTGTGGAGTCAATCTCAGTGGAGGAGAGTGGGCAGTAAGTGGTGTAGACGGTCTCGACGCCAGCAGAGGTGGAAGTGACAACAGTGACACCGGTGGTGACAGCAGAAGTCTCACAGGCGTTGTCAGAGCAAGATGTGATGGTGACAACGGTGGTGGACTCCTCAGCAGCAGTGGTGGACTCAGTGGTCAATGGGCAGTAAGTGGTGTACTCGGTAACAACACCAGAAGAGGTGGTGGTGACGACAGTAACACCGGTTGGGACAACAGTCTCGGAACAAGCGTTATCGGAACAAGAGGTGATGGTAACCAAGGTGGTGGACTGCTCTTTCTCGGTGAAAGTGGATGTGGTAGAGTTGCCGTAAGCAGCAGAAGAGGAAGTTGCCTCAGAAGAAGCAGCAGAGGACTCGACAGCGGAGGACTCAACAGCAGAGGAAGAGGCAGCAGCAGAAGACTCAACAGCAGAAGACTCAACAGCAGAAGACTCAACAGCAGAAGACTCAACAGCAGAAGACTCAACAGCAGAAGACTCAACAGCAGAAGACTCAACAGCAGAAGACTCAACAGCAGAAGACTCAACAGCAGAGGAAGAGGCAACAGCAGAGGAAGAGGCAGTAGTGGAAGCCTCCTCGGAAGAAGAAGACTCGGCATCCTCAGTGATAGTAGAGGACAAGTCGTAAGAAGTAGTAGCTCTCTTGATCAACTTCTTGCCGTCAGCAGTGGTGATCTCCAAGTGGGCATCAGAAGTCCAAGCGGAGCCGGAGGAGATCTCACCACCAAAGATGATCTCGAGGACATCAGCAACATCAATGGCGACATCGAACTCAAGGGAGATGGAGTCAGCAGAGACATCGAGGCTGGTGGCGGAGGTGGCCTGACCGTTGATGGAGAGGGAGACGTTGTTGTAGGAGAAGGCACCGGCAGAAGCGTCGTTGGAGACGGTGAGGGAGACAGAAGTCCATGGACCAACAGCGCCTGGGATGGAGAGGTTCCAGACTGGAGCTCCAGATGTAAAGGCACCAGACAAGGATGGAGTGGCGGTGGAAGAAGCAACGGCAGAGGACTCAGAAGAGGATTCTGGGGCGGAAGATGCTGGAGAAGATGAAGCTGGAGCAGAGGACTCTGGAGCAGAAGAAGCTGGAGCAGAAGAAGCTGGAGCAGAAGAAGCTGGAGCAGATGAAGCTGGAACAGATGAAGCTGGAGCAGAGGACTCTGGAGCAGAAGAAGCTGGAGCAGAAGAAGCTGGAGCAGAAGAAGCTGGAGCAGATGAAGCTGGAACAGATGAAGCTGGAGCAGAGGACTCTGGAGCAGAAGAAGCTGGAGCAGAAGAAGCTGGAGCAGAAGAAGCTGGAGCAGATGAAGCTGGAACAGATGAAGCTGGAACAGAAGACTCTGGAGCAGAAGACTCAGCGGCGGAAGACTCTGGGGCAGAGGACGCTGGAGCAGAAGACTCAGCAGCAGAAGACTCAGCAGGAGCAGAAGACTCAGCAGCAGAAGAAGAAGCTGGAGCAGAGGAGGTTGGGGCAACAGAAGAAGACACTGGGGCAGAACTCTCAGCCGAGGACTCCATTGAAGACACAACAGACGAGATGTCAGTCTCGCCTCTCCAGTAGTACGTCTCATCGTTGGAAGTGTTGTACTGAGATGAGCACAAGTAGTTGAAGTTACCGAAAGCACGGACACAAGTGCCATACTCTGCGGAGGTCAAGTAGGTGTACTTCAAGGTGTAGCCGTAAATGGAACAGGTGTAAGCGTACAGGTAGTTGGAGCCGTTGTATGTGACGAGGAAAGAGAGTGTGTTCTGGATAGAAGTACCAGAGTTGGAGTGGGAGACAGCAATGGCACCCTGCTTCAAGTTGGTGGTGAAGGTGGAAGTTCCATCAGTGATACGGGCAGTGGAGAGCTTGGTTGGGGTGATGAACTGGATGTCTGTAACAAGGTCCTGGTCCTCGGTGAAGTTGAGGAGCTGGTAGGTTCTGTAGGAAACAGCACCGGAGGAGACGTCAGTCAAAGTGTCGACCCAGGTGATGTAGTCGGCGTTGAATGGGAAGCCAGCAGTGGTGGTGAGAGTACCGTGGGAGGTGGAGCAACCAAGAGTGGAGGTGGCATCGTCGGTGGCGTAGGAGTAGGTGAAGGAGAGGTCTGTGGTCACGGTTGTGGTGGCAGCAGTGAATGTGGTGGCAGAGGTTGTAGAGGAAGTGGACGTGGAGGTGGTGGTAGAGGAGGAAGATGTGGTGGTAGAAGAAGATGTAGAAGAGGAGGAAGTAGAGGTAGAGGAGGAGGAAGTAGTAGTAGTGGTGGTTGTTGGGCATCCTCCAGTGTAGTCACAAGCTCTAATACTGGTGTCAATGGTGTATGAGTCAGTCAAGGTGGTGGAGCATCTGAGAGTACCAGTTGGCTCGGTAGACAAGGTGGAACAAGCAGCCAAGGCAGAGGTAACGTAACCACCGTAGTACTTCCACAAAGTCCAGCCACAGTTCATACAAGAAGAGTAGTACAAGTTGAGGTCGGAGTCCTCGGAACAGAGACAGGTGGTGTTGTATGGACCGGCGTACAAGTTCTCGGTGTTCTCGGTACAGTCAGAACCAGCGATGATGAGCATACCACAGGCGGCGTGACAAGCGATGGTGGCACAGTCGTCGTCGGAAGCAAGAGCATAAGCGTGTGGGTCTGGGTGGGCAATGGCAAGTGCCTCAGCGTAGGCCTCAGCGTAGGCGTTGGCAGCAGCAGCGGCGTATGGGTTGGCCTTTGCCCATGGGAGGGAGTCAGCGTTTGGGAGGGCGTCGGCCTCTGGGACAGCAGCGGCCATCGTGGCTCTGAGCAGAGTCACAGCGGCGAAGAAGCAGGAGGAGAGCTTCATGGTGACTAAGTGGGAGGGGGAGTAAGCGAGTGGAGGCGTGCGGTGGGGAGTAATATCATGAGATCAACAACAGATGCTGGCAAAGTGGGGGGCTGCGGGCCTTAAATAAGCTGGACGCAGAAAACAGGTGTCTCTTGGCCTGGAGTCCTCGGTGTTGCAGCTGGTGATGGAATTCCTCGAGACGTATCTGCATGCCCGGCAGTTAACGGGGTCTCCAAACGAAAACACCCCGCAAAACAACTGGGAAAGACCCTGAGCCCTGGGGCTTTAGTGGTGGGCAGGGGCCGGCAGACAGTGGCTGGAGGGGGCGTTCTGTGGCTCTGGAAAAGACTGGATGGTGTTACCAAAGAAGTCACATATTGCTCGAAGAACCAGACAAGTATTAATGGCCTCAAGGACTCAAGGAGCTGTTAAGAGGGCTGCTTTTCTTCCTCTTTTGGGACTCGGGTGTCTTGGTACAGCCGGTCTCCAACGTCGTGTTTCTGCACTGATCGTCACGCGGCGCCTGGCACATATCGGACAAACAGAAAAGAACAAAGAACAAAGAAAACACGAGAGATCTGGCTCAAGAAACTCGAAAGTGACACCAAAAACCAGAAAAAAACACGAGCAAAGCTGCTGTTTAGCGGCTTAGATTTTTGTTCGGGTGACTTCGCTTTGCAGTTGAGCCCTATTGTCCCTGTGCGCGATTGGCTGAATCTGATTACGTAACGCTAAGGTCGGCACCCTTGTATTAAATAAGCTTTAGATCTAGATTCTAGATCTTCTAGATTGGACACACTCCTTCTCCACCCTCAAGCACAACGTTCTTGATGTTCTCCATCGTTCTGACCGCAACATAGTGATAGTTGTCTCTCGTGAAAGGGCCCAGGTGAGGAGCCATTGCAACGTCGTGTCTGTTCATATATCTCGGATCTATGTTTGGCTCGTTGCGGAACACATCGAGGCCCACAGAGTTCACAGTACCATCGTCCAGCGCCTTGAATAGCACATCCTCATCAATGGCCGTTCCTCTGCCAATGTTGACGATTCTTACGCCAGGACGGACGAGCTTGATTGTGTCTTCGTTGATCAAGTTGGTGGTCTGTGGAGTATGTGGCACTGCAAGGACAATGAGGTCCGTGACTGGAAGCATCTCATCCAACGTGCTGTAGAACACCGGGTCAAACGGCAACTTGGACACCTCATCTTCCGTCAATGGCTTTCTCTTGGTGTACACGATCTTCATTCCAATAGCCCACAATCTAATGGCAATCTCCTTTCCAATGGATCCCATACCCACTAACGCAGCAGTCTTGCCCTTCGGGGAGTCCATCCATTTACCTCCAACAGATGCAAACTTACTCCACTGCTTGCGAGACTCTGGTGCCTTCAAAGGCATTTTCGTCACAGGGTCAACCTCAGTTCCACCCATGAGTCCCTTCATCAACGACATATCTCCATTGGTTGTTCTCATGCCCCTATCCCAGAAGTGTGTGAATCTGAAGGTGGCCAACGCCAATGAAAGCGCAATATCAGCCACATCTGAAGAGGGAGCATCTCCGATGTTGCACATCTTGATTCCTCTGGCTTTGATCTTCTCCACATCGTACTTGTCCGAACCCACACCTGGCAGAGCAACAACCTTGACTGTAGGTGGAAGGTAGTCGATGAACTGGTTGAATCTGTACTCCGCTCCATAGAAAGCTTTGGTGATGTAGATAGCTGCCAGATCGCTAAGTTCATTCTGGAAAGAGGTGATGAGATCCTGCGGAGTGTGGAGAGGATAAACCACGATCTCGAAGAGTGAGGCAAACTCCTCAAACTCGGGCACTTCGTCTGGGATCTCACGACGCGATGGGTGTGTAGCAAAGAGAACTTTTGGCTTGGATTGGGTCTGAGTCATCTTCTTGGTGGTTTATTGAGAATCGAGAGACGAGTGAGCTGGAAAGCTCGATAACTGGGAGTGGGGGAAGGTTATAAATCGCTGGAACGTCGCGCAGTCTTATCACAAGGGGAACGGCGATTACCCGATTTGGAACTAGGTCCGGCGGTACAGCGGAGGTGCTCTACAAGAAATTTGAGTGGTCGTTTCAGGAGACACTCCGTCTAAGAGTCATCTGCCTACCTTAATTGCCTCCATTAGGCTCGCCAGTGCTCTCCAAATACCGCCTCCAAACTTCTGGTAAGGGCACACTGCAAAAGGTTACCCTACTTTTGTTTGTTTACATTTCGAGCCAGTCTCCGGAAAAAAACGCGTAAACAAGAAATGTTTCATCTTCAACAACTCGGCGGCTAAGCTCTCAAGAGCATCAAAGTGAGCATCTCATTGTCATTAATTTCCCAACTATATCTCTAGTTTGATCCACAATGACAGAGTCTCGTATGGAGCTTTTGAACTGGCTCAACACGACGTTGGATCTGAACTACACCAAGGTCGAGCAGCTTGGCTCTGGAGCCGCCTACTGCCAGATCATGGACTCCATTTTCCTCGATGTCAACATGAACAGAGTCAAGTTCGACGCTACGAAAGAGTACGAGTATCTCAACAACTTCAAGGTGCTCCAGTCATGTTTCGTGAAGCACAAGATCAACAAAACGATACCTGTGGAGAGACTCGTCAAGTGCAAGTTCCAGGACAACCTCGAGTTCTTTCAGTGGATGAGAAAGTTCTGGAAGGAGAACAAAGATGAGACAGACTACGATCCAAATGCCAGAAGAAAAGCCATGCCTCCTTCAATGGCGTCCACACCTGCCACCACCGCCACACCGCTGGCCAGATCGAGAGGATCAACGACTACCACAGGGGCTCATACATCTTCTTCACGCCGCTCCATCTCATCATCATCCACCGGCAGTGGCGCCTCAGGAAACTTGCTTCCACGCACAAGAACAGCAGCGCCAGGACTGATGAATGGACTTCCGTCTAGAACGGGCTCGCGCGTCTCTTCGCTGTCCAATGGCATCAACCAGGAACGCGAAAGTGAACTCAAGGAGACAAGGGCAGAGCTCGAGGAGACCAGGCTCGAGCTCCAAGACACCAGAGAAGAACTTCAGGAGTACAGGTCATCACTGGATGCTCTGGATACAGAGCGTAACTTCTATTTCAACAAGCTCAGGGAGATTGAGATCTTGGTCCAGACCACAGATGATTTGCTCAAGCAACCACCGCTGGAAGGTGAGAAACATCCAACACTTGAAGAGATCTTGACAAAGATCCAGGGAGTGCTCTATTACACTGAAGAAGGATTCCAGATTCCAGATGATGCTATGCAGGAAGACACCATACAAGAGGATGTCAACTTGGAGGAGACTTTTTGAACACCCAACCATGTTGTGGCGTGGTTTCATTGACGAATGCATGCTTTTGATGAGCTTTCACAATATCTACTGCCACCAAGTTCCGAATGTGATGATTTTGCGATTGGCTAGCACTGTAGAATTAACAAAAATGGTGTGTATGCATTAAACTTTTCATGAACAATGGCGGGCCATGGCCACCTCATTTCTTCTTGGCTTTCTGCTTCTTATAGAAGCGATCCTGATCCTTGGCTCTATCAACCTTTGTCTTCTTGTACACCCTCTTATCACCAAGGTCTTCCTTTGCCTCCTGCTGTTTTCTCTTCTTACTGTTGAGCTTCTTGTTCTTCTCCTTCAACTCCTTAGCGGAAGCCTTCTTGTCCTTCTCAGACTCAAACCACGTTCTCTTAGGTCTGGACTGGATCTCCTCCTTGTATCTCAGCAAGTTCTCACCCTTACGCAGCTCCATCTCAGCTGCAAGCATCTCCTTCTCAGCCTTCTCCTCTTGCAAGATCTCCTCAACAGTGTCCTGCTTGGACTCAATGAGCTTGTTGATCTCCTCAACTTCAGGCCAGTTCACTTCACGACCCACAGTCTTGCTCACTTTCGTGTTTGGATTCGTCTGGGAACTCTTGATTGCATCCTTCACGATGGCTCTGTCTCCCGAACCCTCACCAACAAAGGAGATGGACTTACCCTCACGACCACCTCTGGCGGTACGACCGACTCTGTGGAGATAGACCTCGTAGTTCTTTGGCATGTCAAAGTTGATAACTACTTCAATCTTTGGAATATCGAGACCTCTCGAGGCCAAATCGGTACAGATCAGAATAGGCACAGTGAGGTCCTTGAAGTTGTTGATGGATTGGATACGTTGTTCCTGTGTCAGGGAACCATGGAGCTCGGAAACTCTCAGTCCAAGAAGACCAAGAACAATTCTCAGTTTGTGAGCTTGCTCTTTTCTGGCAACGAAGATAACAATTCGTTGATCCTTCGAGAACTTCTTGAGAATGTTGAATAGCACTGATGGTTTCAGATGATCTCTCTTTCTGATACGCACAAACTCCTGAACCAACCCTGTGGCTGCTTGCTTTGGTGGATCAATCATGATTCTGACAGGTCTCTTCATTGACAACTGGATCATATCTTTGATCTTTGAGTTCATTGTGGCAGAGAACAACATCGTCTGTCTCTTTGTTGGCAAGATGTCCAGGATCTCTGTGATCTCTTTTTGGAAACCTTCTTCAAGCATTCTGTCAGCCTCATCCAAAATCAAAATCTCCACTGTGTCAACAGAGAACGAGGCCGAGTTTCTCAAGTGATCAATAAATCTACCAGGTGTGGCAATGACAATGTCTGGTCTCTGCTTCAGCTCCTGTTCCTGTTGTCTCAAGTTCAAACCACCAACAGCCAAACCGAAAGTGAGACCATTGACAAACTTTCCAATCTTCTTACCAACATCAGCAACCTGAATTGCCAATTCTCTGGTAGGTGCGAGAACAATGACTCTTGTAGCGGCAACCTTAGATGGCTTGAAGAGCAATCTTTCAATGACGGGAATCAAGTAGGCAGCAGTCTTACCAGAACCAGTCACAGCACCGGCAATGATGTCTTTGCCCATGAGTCCAATTGGAATTGTTGCACTCTGAATTGGAGAAGGCTTGGTGTATCCGAGAGCTGCTAGACCCTTGAGCACTGGACGAGAGAGATCGAGTGACTGGAACGTCTTGTGTACTTGCTTCTTTGCATCATCTGCTTCTGTTTCTGGCGCATAGAACTTGGCCATCTCTTCTGGTGAGTCCTCTTCTTCTTTCTCTTCATCAGAGCCTTCCGCCTCAAGTTCCTTTGTTTCATCAGCTTGCTCTTGCTCTTCTTCAGAATTCTCTTTGTCGTCTTCACCTTCATCTTCCTTCTCTTCCTCATTGTTCTCAGCCTTCTGGAAGCCCATTCCAAATCCATCCATGGCCAACTCGTCCTCATCATCTTCATCATCTTCATCATCTTCAGCATCCTTCTCGTCGTCTCCCTGGATCTCTTCGTCCTCTTCATCCTGGCTGTCTTCGGCCTTGGAACCAGCGAGCTGTCCTAATCCTCCCTTTCTTCTGATGATAGAATCAAGATCAACATCCTTCTTAGTGAATTCATTCTTCTCATCGCCCTTGAACTCCCATCCTTCAAACGAGGTCTTCATCTCACCGTCCTCCAGATCAAACTGGAAACCTGGATCGAACGCAGCGTCCTTCTCCTCATCATCAGAGTCCTGTGGTGCTTGCTTCTTGGACTTCTTTCCCTTCTTCTTGGGCTTCTCCTTCTTTGGCTCTTCAACCTTCACCTCATCTTCGGAGTCCAGGTCAGGGATGTCTGAGTCCGAGTCTGAGATGGTAGGAACATCACCGTTGATGAGAGTGAACTTAGCCATTATCAGGGTGTTGTGTGTATCTCTTTGGAGCTTTAACAGAGTTGAAGAGAGTCTGCATCTCATCGCCATAAATTTTTCTTTTCGCGCCAATTGCGCAAGACTCCGCCATTTGGCGCTATTTGGCGCAAACTATATTTCACGAATTTCCCAATTGGGACAGATTCACGCCAATCGCGCCAGAGAAACAAAGAAAGCTCAAAAGGAGCCACGAAGGCTTCGAGCTGGGATCACTGGCTCTCTTAACAACTCCACCACCAACGTCTCTCAAACATCTGAAACAATCAACAATGAGCTCAGCAGCCTTCTTGAACTCACTACGACACTACGCATCCGGTTTCTCCAGACTCCCGCACTACACCGAGTTCGCTTTCAAGACCACGGATCAGCTCTCGCCCGCCACCATCTTCAAGCAGATTGTGCTTCTTCAATGCTTCTACTACGCTACAGCGTCGATCTCGTGCTATCTTGTGGCTTGGCTACAAGGGCTGACCTTCTCATGGGAGTGGATCTTCTCATGGGAGACCGTGACGCTGGAGAACTCGCTTGGAGTGTATCTCATTGGCATGTGGCTATGCGACTCCTTCATCTGTGTGCTCTTCATGACAATCATCGTGGGCCGTTCGAAGCTGGCATGGGACTTCTCACTTACAATCCATGCTATTAATGTTCTCGTCACATGGATCTACACTCACACTCTACCACACTCGCTCATCTGGTGGTGCCTGCAGGGAGCCTCCAGCCTGATCCTGGTTTCTCTTGGAACCTACACGTCCAGATGGAGAGAGCTGAGGGATACATTCTTTGAAGGACTGGCAGATGCCGAAATGGGCCAGGCCAGAGGTCCGAATCAGGGAATTGAGATGACGGATGTAACTGGAGAGACCGCACAGTGAGGGGCGCTTCAGCCAAGGGGGGTGAGAACAAGGAGACAAGGGCAAGAGACTGACCTCCCTAACACTCCCTGAGTGGCTCAAAGAAGGAGAAACATCCAAGATGAGCATATGAGGCCTTCAGATTGGGGAAAACACGCGCGTGGTTGCTGCAACGCGTAAGAGAACTGCTCAAGGGGCTATCTGTGTGGGGTACAGCATGTTGATCAACAAGGAGTGTGATCCAGTGAGTCTTTGAGCCATTCACATGGTCTCAAGGTGTTTTTAGTGATTATAACACGCCTGGAGCTGATATTCTCGTAGAGAAAAAGCAACGGCACTGAGGGGATCTCGCGAGATTTCAGAGATTTCGTGGCGCCCTCCTCCTTCTTTCCCCCCTTGCCACTCTCCTTCTTTCCTCAACAGAACACCAACACCTCAATCAACATGACTGACTCTGTCAATGGTCCTGGCCCAGGTCAGATTCCACAGGCTGGCACTTTGAGAAGTGACAATGCCACTCCTGCCGCTGTCCCTGCTGCCTTCGCAGTTGACGCCCCTTCCTCCGCCTCCCTGGCTCCTGCCAACGACGCCACCGGCCAGTCTGGTGCTCCTGGTGACTCCGAGGTCAGTGGGCAGGCCATGGGTGCTCCATCAACTCCAGATGTCCGCCCAGAAACAGGAGAGTCCGCCGCCTCTGTCCCCTTGTCCGCCGCCATCTCCTCCAACTCTGGCATCCCAGGGGCGGCTGTACCAGGTTCCCCAGTTGACTCCGTGAAGAGCACCGTCATGAACATGGAGAGCATTGGAAAGGTGGCTATGAGGGGCTACATGTTGCAAGCCAAGGCTACAGCTGTCTTGTCAGCCGTCTCTCGTGGAAAGATGCCACACAATCTCACGCACTGCGAGAACTCATTCGACCTCCTGAGTGAGGATGAGCTCAAGATGGAGCCAGAGATGATCGAGTCACTTGTCCGTGGTCCAGCACCACTTCCACCACCTCAGACAGAGTCACTTATTCAGGAACCACTTGCTGAGGTCCTTCGTCAGCGCCTTCTTGTTGAGGATGTCCACTCCATCACCATTCTCGCTGGCGTGGACAGTGTCCTCGGGGAAACATTGAGATGCCTCCTGGGACCACTCCTCAAACCTGGCCACCTGCTTGTTTCATACTACAGGTACCAGGCTCTGCTGGAGCCTGTCTCACCACAAGAAATTCTCGAAGGAGGAATCGCCATGGATCGTTGGTCTGGTCTCATTGACACTTGGCCAGACCTCGGCGGCGTCTCCAACGTCACCCTCATTTGGTGCATCAGATCTAAGGATCTTTACCAGCACCAGCTCAACTGTGACTGCATCATTCCGCTCCTTGCTGCTCTCAGACGTGTCTCCAAGAAAAAAGTCAGAGTCTTCAGATTTGACTTGCACAAGTCAGTGTTCCAGCAGAAGCTTGCTGCAAATGTTGAGACAGGCGCACATCTTTCCCCTACGTCGATGGTGGCTCGTCTCAATGAGGAGGCTCGTGGCTTTGATGAAGCCCAAGCAAAAGGATACGTGAAGATGGTGACACTCAAGATCAAGCCCATGACAGGGCCGGGACGGACCAGCAACGTTGGTTTTGGGCTGGACCCATTTGATGTCGTTGAGAAGGCCGTGGTAAAGCTTGATGTGCTGCATCTGGTGTCCTCATCGCCCTCTATGGTGGCACTTGCGCTTCTGGCCCCCGGATTCTTCACGGATGCAGACACGATGGTGGTGCCTTATGCCGAGGTGAAGCTTGCTATGCTCAAGACATTGCAAGTTTTGGGCCCGGGTTTCACTGCCTGTGTTGCAGGACATCTGCTTGGACGGTTTGCTTATGAGAGAGCTACTGCAAGGGCCTTGGTTCATACCGTCCTACGAGCATTCTCCATCACGAAGCCCGTCCGTCGCGCTATTGAGGCCGTCATTGGCAACGAGGTCGAGGGTTTGTTTGTTCCCCAGCAGCCGGCTTCTAGCGGTGCCGGTGGAGAAGGTGCTGCTGCTGAGTTTGCAGTTGCTGGGTCCTCAGCTGAAGCCAGAGCAGCTTCCGAAGTGAGAGAGGAGTGAGAGTACTCGACGCGGGCCGCTTGTATCCGAGTTTTTGCCATTTGCTACCAATTATATACGAGTCCTGGCCCATGAATCAAGATACTTTGCTAATATTTGCTAATTATTATTTATTATAAATTTATTAACTATCTTCAGATTTATATTATGAATTACATGATGACACATCTTATCTATATATCACGTGCAAAGTATGTACTAGCTGCCGATTGATCGGGATCCGCAGACCCCGCTTTCATTGCACTGCAGCTGTACTGATCTCCCCGTCTCCTAGGACATAAACGAGCCATCTCGACGAGGACCATCCCAGAAAAACTGGCCGTCTAGGAGAGCACAGACAGAAATCAAGAACTAACCCGAAGGTCAATGGCCACATCACATACAAAGAAGCACAGAAAAGTGCTCACAGAAAAGGACTCATTTGTGGCCAGAAACCTCCGTCCCATCGCCTCTATAAAGTGACAGGTTCTCTCCCATCATGGACTGTTTCTCCCATTCGCTCACTTCCCCTTCACACACACACAACACATTATCAATCAACATAATGTCAGATCAATCCACCGCTCTCAAGGTTATCGAGCTCTTCAACGTCACCACCGTGGCCGAGAGGGCTCCTAAGAACTTGACTCTCACTGAGAAATTCTGGGAGCACCTCTCCAAGGACTCCACTACCAGAAACTTTGTGAAGGCAGTCATCCACAACCACGACATCACCCAGAAGAACTTTGTTGATGACTTCATGTCCTTGGCTGGTCTCACCTGGGTTGGATCCTTCTGGGTTTGCATGATGTCCTTCAGGGAATGGTCTGTTATTTTTATGGATCATTATGAAGGCCAACTCCTCCCTGCTCTGGCTAATGGTCTTGGATGTATTGCAGGAAATGTCTATGCTAACTGGATGCCTATCAGCTCTGTTCTCCGTGGTGTCCCTATTGGGTTCCAGGAGTTTGGCTTCAAGAGTGTTCCAGGTCTTGGTGACGTCTACAACATCACCCAGGTTTCCTACAAGGGTACCCAGGTGGGATACGTGAAGAAGAACCATCCATTGTATCTTAAGGACGACGTTCTTGCTAACAAGGGCCTCCATGATGTTCGTTCGTACGTCATGTTTAACGACCAGAACCGCTGGACACCAACTATCTACGGCCTCGAGGCATCCCACGAGCATGGCTATTCCGTCAACTGTTTGACCACTGACGGACTTCCACTCTCCATTGCTGAGTCTATCAATGCCACTGAGCCAGGCATGCGCTTCCCAACAGACTACCACATTATCTGCTCTGCCTATGCCGATGTCATGGAAGGTGCTTTGGTTCCAACCAAGAGAAACCGCTTGGCCGTTCCATTCCAGAGAAAGGTCAACCTCTACAACGACATCAAGAAGGCTGACATTGGTGACGAGGACCAGTACAAGGAGGTTCTCGAGGTCGATGCCTCTGCCCTCGAGGGCTATGACTTTGGGAATGTCACCGAGACCTTCAGCGCACAGGTTTCTGCCAGAGTGCAGCCAATCGACTCCACCCAGACATTCATGGGCCGTGTTGGACGTCTTGTTACTGTCCTCTTGTCTACATACCAGGGTTCTTACGGTCCTCCAAGCGCACTCACCACCATTGGTGCCTAAGCTGGTCTCGTTTCTGGTCGACACGCAAAGACGTTGCATCACCTTTCTGTCTGAGCTGTTACCATTGACTTCATGATCATGTGACCCACTTTTCCTCTAATTTCTGTCTTTTTTCTTCTTGACTTTCCCTTTTGCCTATCCAAATATTTCTGTCTCTTCTTTTTACCTTTTCTACCTTTCTGCCTTTCTGGCTTTCTGTCTTTCTGTCTTTCCACATATGCTGTCCTGTCCCTAATGTACTGTACTGTTATTGTATTCAATTCCCATCCATGTAGTAAGAGTTCTTCAAAGTCCAGCAGATCAAACAATCGTTGTTATCAGCCACAGTTCTCTCAACAAGACTGAGCGTCGCGGTCTTCCTCTGTACAATCTTGCCGTGGAAGGACTGTGTTGTCAACAGTCAGCGTGCTCCTTCAATTGGGAGTATGTCTCTGGTAGGCCTCCATAAAAGGAGTATACGGGAGTATATCTAGTGGTATACAGGAGCTTCTGGGTCTTGAGATTTGTGGTTGATGATGAGTGTTGAGCAAGTTCTGGCAATGGTGGAAGAGCCAGCGCTCGCGTGAGGGCCGCTGTGCCGATGGGTGAATGTCTTCAGGCTTCAAGTGAGCATGTGGATAGAGCGTTTAGTGTTTGGTAGGTTTGCTGGAAGAGGATTTGTATTTGCCTTAGCGGCCTGGTGTTCTTCCTTCTTCCTTCAACATTCAAAACGTAAACTTCAGAGATTCCGATTCCGATAAAGTTCCGAATTCCGAGAATTCTGGCACGGCCACGCTTCCTAGGCGCGTGTTCGCGAAAACCAGAGACGCGTAAAGAGAAAGCGACGCGTCTTCTCCCCACTCGCCACCTTTCGACAACAACAAAAGCAGCACAGCAACATGGGAAGACTTGTTGGTATCGAGTTGAACAACTTTAAGTCGTACAGAGGCACCGTTTCTGTGGGCTTTGGCTCGGCCAACTTCACCTCCATCATTGGGCCGAACGGGTCGGGCAAGTCCAACATGATGGATGCCATCTCCTTCGTTCTTGGTGTCAGATCGAGCCACTTGCGTTCCACACAGCTCAGGGACTTGATCTACAGAGGCCGTATCGTGGACAATGATGACGGTGAGAACAACGAACAGAATGACCCAGAGAGAGCCTATGTCATGGCCGTATACGAGAAGAGCGATGGCGAGATTCTCCAGCTCAAACGTACAATCACCGCTGGTGGCCAGAGCGTCTACAGAATCAACGACAAGTCAATCTCTGCTGCAGAGTACTCGGAAATTCTCAAGAAAGAGAACATTTTGATCAAGGCCAGAAACTTCCTTGTTTTCCAGGGTGATGTGGAGCAGATCGCCTCTCAATCAGCAAACGACTTGAGCAAGCTCTTGGAGATGGTCAGTGGCTCTGCTGACCTCAAGAAGGAGTACGACACCTTGAAGGAGGAGCAAGACAAAACGAAGGAAATCACAGCATCCATTCTTTCAAAGAGAAGAACTCTTGGTGCAGAGGTGAAGCAGTACAAGGAGCAGAGTGACGAGGCCGAGATGTTCAAGGAGAAGGTTGCTGAGAAGAACCATCTTATTCTTCTCTCATTCTTGTGGAAGCTCTATCACATTGACGCAAAGAGAGAATCTCTTCTGGCCTCCATCAAGGAGACAAAGGGCAAGATCAAGTCTTTGAAGAGCCAGATTGCCAAGGAGGAGACTCACTGCAAGGACATCAAGCAGAAATTTGCTACAGAATCTCTTCAACTTGAGAAGCACAAGAAGGAACTTGAGAAGAAGAAGAGAGAGATCAAGGCCAAAAACCAGGAGCTCATTCCATTGAGAAACACAATTGATCACTTGTACAAGAAAATCAGTCAGTTGAGTAAGAACAAATCTCAGCATACTGCTGATATTGAGACAAGGGAGGAGAACATCCAGAAGCTCAAGAACAACATCAATACTGTTAAGAAATCGCAGAAGGCTGCCAAGTCTGAGCTTGCCAAGGAGGCTGGTGACATGTCTGCTGAAGACCACGAGGAGTACGAGCAACTCAAGCAGAAGTTCTTGTCAGAAGGAGGAGCAGCTGAGGATGAGAACTTGTCTCTCTTGTTGAGTCGAAAGAGAGAGATTGAGGCAGCATTGGCAAGCTTGAAGCAGCAGGACGCAGAGAGCGACGACAAGGCTGATGAATTGAGAATGCAGAAGGCTGACTTCACAAACCAACTTGCATCTGCTTCGAGGGATCTGAACGAGTTGAATGGAAGAATCGAGACCAAGAGAGCAGAGATCCAACAGCTCCATCTCAATGCGGAGACTTTCCAGACCAAAGAGTTTGAGCTGCAATCAAAGCTCAGGGATGTCCTGACCAAGCTCGATGATCTCGAGGCTGGCCAGAGAGAGACCACAAGAGAACGCAACTTGAGACAGAACGCTGCAACGTTGAAACGTGTGATTCCAGGTGTTGTTGGTCTTCTTGTTGATCTTGTCCAACCGGTTGATCAGCGCTACTCTGTTGCTTTGAGTGTTATTTTGGGAAAGCACTTGGATGCGATTGTTGTTGACAGTTCCAGTGTTGCACACAACTGTATCCAGTATTTAAAGCAGAATCGTGTTGGTACTGCCTCTTTCATCCCATTGGATATCATTGAAGCCAAGGCTGTTGATAACGGTCTTCGTCGTTTGGATCCTCGTGCCAGACCTACAATTGACGTTGTTCAGTACGATCCGAAATTGGAGCGTGCGGTTCTGTTTGCCTGTGGTGACTCTGTGGTTTGTGATGACTTTGACATTGCAAGACAAATCAGATGGCATAAGAGGGTAAACGTCAAGGTTGTCTCGCTGGATGGTGGTTTGATTTCCAAGTCCAACACAATGACTGCTGGTTACTCATCCAATCAGGACAGAAGATGGAACAAGAATGAGGCACAGGCACTCAATGACCAGAGGGCAAGATGGCAGCATGAACTGGAGATGTTAGAGTCAACCAGACCAGACCCTCTCTACATCAGCAGCGTTGAGGAAGAGAAGCAGAGCTTGATGTATGAGGCTGACCAACTGAGACGCACAAGAAGCAGTATTGAGCATGAACTTTCGAGTATTGTTGCCATGTTGCAGTACTTTGAGGACAACTCTGATGTTGAGAAGAAAAGGGAGGAGAAGATCGCTGCGTTGAAGGAGCTTCAAACCCAGATCACGAAACAGGAGGAGAAGATCCAGAAGCTCCAGTCTGGCATTTTCATGGAATTCTGCAAGAAGCACAACCTCAAGTCCATCAAGGATTACGAGATGTCCACGGGCAACAAGATCCGTGAGAACTCCAGAGAGCTCAAGCAGTATGAGAACGAGATCAGCAAGTTGAACAACAGACTCAAGTTCGAGCGGGATACATGTGATGAGATCAAGGAAAGACTCAGACGTGTTTCCACAGAGTTGCAGAAGAACGAGGCAGAGCTCAAACAGGCCAAGGAGAATGAGGAGCGTATTCTTGAGGAGATTGACTCACTTGAGGCTGAACAGAGTGTGATTGCCGAGGACTTGGCTGCATTTGAGAAGGCAAATGAGAAGAGAGTGTCCAAGATCAGAGATGTTGAGGATCGTTTGAGTGATGCTATCTCGCAACAGGAGGGATTGAAGAAGGACGTTGAGATCCGCTTGGAAGATGTGGACAAGTACAACACTGAGAGAGTCACAATTTTCACCAATTGTAATATCCAGAATGTCAGACTTCCAACAAAAAACCAGGACTTCCCAATCGACACGAACGAGGAGGTCGAGGTTGACTACTCTGAGTTGCCAGCACACTACAAGAGCTCTGCTGCTGATGGAGATGAGTTGGAGGATAAGATCATCGAGTTATCAAAGAGACTTGAGCAGCTTACGCCAAACGTGAAGGCCATTGAGAGATTGCATGAGGTGAAGGAGAAGCTCTCTCAGGTTGACGATGAGCTCGCCCAGCACCGTTCTCAGGAGCAGAAGGTTGTCAAGAGATTCCAAGCCATCAAGAACGAGCGCTACGAGTTGTTCATGAATGCCTTTACACACATCTCCAACAAGATTGATCCTATCTACAAGGAACTCACGAAGAAAGACCAATCAACCCAGTTGCTCGGTGGTTCTGCCTACTTGACTTTGGAGGACGAGGATGAGCCATACTTGGCCGGCATCAAGTATCACGCCATGCCTCCAAACAAGAGATTCAAAGACATGGAGCTTCTTTCAGGTGGTGAGAAGACCATTGCTGCACTCGCACTTTTGTTTGCCATCCATTCTTTCCATCCATCCCCATTCTTTGTGCTCGACGAAGTTGATGCCGCTTTGGACAGCAACAACGTCAACCAGATTGCAAAGTACATCATGAAGCACTCGAGCCCAGAGTTCCAGTTCATTGTGATCAGTTTGAAGAATGCTCTCTTTGAGAGATCGGATGCTCTTGTGGGTATCTACAGGGAACAGGGGAAGGAGAGCAGTTCGCGTACACTCACTCTTGATTTGAGATCGTACCCTGAGACTGCTTGAGGGTTCCCTTGTTTTGCTATTTACGACTATGTGATTATGGGTTCAATTCTACGGTAATTATAATGAGTGCTGGACGTATACTAACTTGTTAACCGCCGTAAGTCGAGATGTCAACGAAGATACTAGCAGTAGCGATGTAAGTTCAGCTGCTGATTATAACGCAGACTAGAACCTCTGGGCGCTAGATATTGGAGACGTAGGCTGACGTACTTGATCGAGTTCACTACGTCTAGCTGCTGAAAGACAGAAAGGTAAGAATTATAGTAGAAAAAAGACAGAAAGAGGAAAAGGATAGCATAGACATTTCCTGCAATGCATCTACATAGTTGACGAGTTGGACCAAGAACCGCGTAGGGCCTGTCATCTAGTCGAACTTCAAGATTGAATAGCAATGACATGAGTTTAATATGTATCTCACACAGACATGACTTAGAGCTTAGCCTTGACCTTGTTGACGAATGCGACACCCTTAGCAATGTTCTTTTCGAGCGTGTTGACTGCAATCTGGAAGAGCTTGACCTCGTTAGCATCGAGCTGGTCAAGCACCTGATACTCGATAGCAGCAGCACCCTGTGGGCCCAATCTGATTGGAAGGGACAAGTACTCAACCTTGTTTCCCGTCTTGCTGCGCACCTGCTTTGCGCCTGGGATGGAGGCATCGAGGTAGACGAACGAATCCTCGACAACGTTGGCCTCGCCCTTGAGAGCCTTGAGCAATGCCTCGGCAAACTTGTAGCCCGAGTAGGCCATACTGAGAGTGGCGGAACCTGCGCCGTTCTTGGCCTTGACCACCTCGTCTCCTCCAAACTGGACTCTGTTGATGAGCTTGTCCTTCTGTGCCTTGGAGAGCTTCTTGTAGATGTGGTTGCCCTTGGATGTGGAGAACACAGGGACAATGGTCTCACCAGAGTGACCACCAATCACCTCAACGCGGATGTTCTCAATGCCAGAAAGGGAAGCGTCGTACTCCTTGAGGAAGGTGTTGGCTCTGACAATGTCGAGGGTGGTGACACCAAAGAGTCTCTTAGGGTCGAAACAGCCAAAGCTCTTGAAGGTCTCAGCCACGATTGGGACGGTGGAGTTGACTGGGTTCGAGATGACGAGCACGAAAGCCTTTGGAGCAGTCTGAGCAATGGCAGTGGCGAGCGACTTGATGATGCCGGCGTTGATGTTGAAGAGATCGTCTCTTGTCATGCCCGGCTTTCTAGGCACACCAGCTGGGATGATCACCACGTCGGTGCCCTGGAGAGCCTGCTTAATAGCGTCCTGATCCTCCTTGGACTTCGGCTCGAAGCCAGAGACTTTAACCTTGGAGTTGATGTGGGAGAGGTCTGTGGCGACACCGTGAGCGAGTCTGATGTCGAAGAGAGAGAGCTCATCGACGTAGGGAGAGAGCTTGAGAAGCAGGGAAAGCGGCTGGCCGATACCACCGGCAGCACCGAGGACTGTGACTTTGGTCATTGTTGATTTAATGGAATTCTCGTGGGCTTTTGGCAGTTTCCAAGAGGCGAAGAAGGTGTAAAAAAAAATGCGGAGAAGGCCAATTTTTATAGCAAACTCCCCGGCTTTGACTCTTTGACTCAGAGGGCCCCGGGCGAACGCGGATGAGACTTCGAGAGCGCGCGCTTCTTTCCGGACTCGGCCGCTGGCTCAAAGGCAGGCCGGGCTTAAGAACAGCGCTGGTGGGGAGTCCTTGTTGGCGTGGCAAATAGCCAATGAAAACATCGGTGAATTACTCCTTCTGGCCAATGAGAGCCTCTACTTCAACCTCCTCGTGCTCCAAAAATCCGCGTCTCCATAGGCCCAGAAGCCAGTGCAGTGGAGTCATCTGAATCATCCTGAGCCCGGGGCACCTTCAAGAAATCAACAGCCTCTTCGTTCCCCCAAAAACCGAATCTCGCACACCCTCCGGCCTCTATCATTGGCCAATCCAGTTGTTACTCGTTCCTGGAGCAGCGATGTATCTGTCCTGTCGCCCCTGATGCCCTGATGCTACCCCGGAGTTGTTTGCTACCATCAACTACGCGTCATCACAGATCACAACCGTCAACTCTTGCACTCACGAAAAAGTACTCCTTCCTTTAACGTACATACTCGATGCTATCTCTTCGAGTTGAAAGTTCACACAATGAATCGCCTTTGAGCATGCACGCCACCAGTGATCCCATTTCCTTGAACCCCTTGTTCCTGTTCAAAAAGACCACCTTCACAAGTCTCCTCTCTTCTTTTCATGAGCTCCAAGGACGACTGGGTGGCGGTTTAATATCAATATCAAGCATTGTTGTATCTGTGACCTGTGTCTATCTCTATCCTGGAGAGCTATTCCAGTGGAATCTCTGGAAGTGCTTATATGGACCCACAGAGATCCAGGTTCTTCACACTGGCTGGGGAAGTCGCAGTGAGGGCGCCTTTACCTCGGAATCATATCATGTACTCAGCGATGAGCGCAGCAGCAAAGCCACTAGATATACCATATACTATCTACTATCGTGCAACATGCAACATTGGAAAGATATCACCATGCAGCACAACTCTGTGTCTAGACACACTAGTAGCCAGCATATGGGGTAGCTGGTCGAGGGCCGCAGTGGCACAATCTTCAACAAGCTGACGCGTTTTTGGAGTGTGAACTGCGATGATTTTCTTGTTGTGGCTCATCAGTTAACAGATGTTCTTGGTCTAAGTGGTAAACACAATAATCATCTAGTCTGCTGACACCTATCTCAGAATACAACGTAGTTCTTTGACCTTTGGAGGCCTTATCAGTGGAGCGCTTACATAATCCAGAACTGGTTTGGGACACAACCCAAACGCGGGGCCTCTGGCCAGTGGAATGCCGGCTCAACGCATAGTTAACATCCCTCAGAGTTCACTTCAATAACGCCAAACCACTCCCCAAAATGTCAGATTCCAGCTACTGTGACATATATCGAGAGCCTGACCGAGCAAACTTCGTCGCTGCAGTGCTGATTGCCGCGGGGATAGTCGCCTCGTACGCCCCACAGTACTTCACCATCGTGACCAAGCGCACCTCTGTGGGACTCTCACCGACTTATCTTCTGCTCATCTCAGTTGCTGGTGTGTGTGCATGTGCCAACCTCGTGCTCATGTCCTTCATCTCGCTTCCCTGTTGCTCACAGCTCTCAGCGTTCGAGTGTGTCAACTCGCAGGTGTCGCTCATCCAGGTGGGGCTCCAGGCGCTCTCCACGCTCGCCATCGTCTACTTCTGCGTGCTCTTCACTGACACCCCTGAGAACACAGAGTATGCAGAAGTGAGAGAAGCTTGGACCAACATCCTCCACTTCCTCGCCGGCATCAGTGTGGCACTCGTCGTGGCAAAACTCACCTTCACAACGCCCTACATTCTTATGTTTGCCAAGTTGCTGGGACTCACCTCCACGCTCATCACATTCATCCAGTACATCCCGCAGCTCATGGAGACGTATCGTCTGAGGTCTTCTGGCGCGTTGTCCGTTCTCATGATGTGCTTACAGACCCCTGGAGGCTTTGTGTGGACAGCCACGCTCATGCTCAAGCCGGGCTCTCACTGGAGCTCATGGTTGCCATACCTCTCTGCAGCG
This sequence comes from Petasospora xylosilytica, assembly GCA_003708285.2. NCBI lineage: Eukaryota > Fungi > Ascomycota > Saccharomycetes > Phaffomycetales > Wickerhamomycetaceae > Petasospora > Petasospora xylosilytica. Next base: position 101,259 of record PPNT02000015.1, on the reverse strand, counting down.
GTGTTCCAGGGGCTCTTGCTCGTGATGTGCATCTACTTCGACTACTGCTGCGAGCACAAGGAGATGGAACCGCTATTGCAACAGAATGAGAACCAACAGCCAACAAGACCATACCTCTAAGTCGTCATACTCATTACTGCTGCCGGCCACTATACTTGCATCTACGCCTATACGCCATCTAATATGCTCATGAGGACTTGAATTGTAGTACAACTGCAAATGAAATAAAAAAGACACCAAATTAACGACCGTATTATACGAAAAGAAAAAACCACAAAACCCATAAAGAATCATCATAAAGCGCCGAGCTCATTCGGCAAGTTGAGCACCGCGTCAGTGGCACTGAAGGCGAACGGATCCATCGCCTCCTTCTCCTTCTCACCCGCTGATGGCTGGAGCCCAGAAACGCCAGAGAGCTGGTACTGCTGTCCATTATCACCATTGATGTTCGTAGCGATGAACCCATCGTTCGTGGCGGCGCTCTGGACGCTCTGGACACTCCGCGTGAAGCTGTTGGTGCGGCTCACGGACTGACCCTGTTGACCCTGTTGAGAAGTAGCGTTCTGGCCATGAGACAACTTGCGCTGGTCGTAGCTCTTGAACTCCTTCGGGAGGTCCATGAATGTCGGCGTCAAGCTGAGAACCTCGACTGATCTCGTGGACCGCGTTGATTGCGCATCCTGTTGCGACTCACGCTCGGCCCGCTGCGTGTTGGTGCGATGGTGATGATGGTGGTGGTGCTGTTGGAGATCACGCTCAAATGTGCCAAATAGCGTGTCCTTCTGGTGTTGTACGGAGGGCGTCGAGCTGCGTTTGCCTAGGAGTGGCTTGTGGATCATGTTGTCGTAGTGGTGATAGTTGTTGGAGGATGGAGTGATGCTCACGTTGTTGGAAGACACCGCGGGCGTCATTAGTGAGCCCACAGAATCAGTGGAGGAGAGAACTGACGCAGCTGTCGTGGAGGTCGAGTTGGACGTCGTCATGGGGAAGTATGGGAAGAAGTCGTTGATTCCCTCCATAGGAGACTGTACTTGGTTGTTGGAGTTGCTCGAGTGGTGGGAATCTGGGGATAACGAGCTCGTACCATCTCTCTTCTGCTCTGGGCCGTTTTGATTCAGACTCTTGTCTGAAAAGAGATCCAGGAGACCATGGCCTGGCTCAAAGGGCAATGGAACATCCTGGAAAAATCCATCAGGCAACTTGTCGTTCACGTTACCGATACCATTCATATTTGAAGGGATGTACTCGTTGATCGGCACTGAAACTTCACCAACTCTCGTTCTGGTGGTCTCAGAGGCAGGCTTAGCAGCAGCGAGAGGGTCCATACCGATCTGTCTGACCCTTGCTTGTTCTTGCTCGTGGCCTCCTGTAGCAGCTTCAGGCTTCGCCTCACTCGCCTTGCGCTTACCGTGACACGCACAGGGCTTTCCAGAATCACAACCACAGTGCTTATTGATGGATGTCCCTGAAGCTCCCTTGGTCTTGCGACCACACGTGCACGCGCCACTGGAGTGGGAGTTCTTGTTCTTGCGCATCTCCTTGCAATGCTTACACTGCGACGAGGGTCTGCCCTTCGGCTTGATCATCATGAGCGGCTGGTCTGTGTGATTACACGTGGTGACTCTGTGGCCACGGATGCATCGCTCACACGCGTACTTGATGCCGCCGATTAGCACCATGATGGAGGAGGGTGTTGATGCGGTGCTTTTGCTGACTGTTGATGGGTGATGAGTGGGCTTCTTTGGGCGCGGATTTCGTTGGCTGTGGAGCTCCTTCAAAGGGCGAATCTGTGGCAAATGTACACGTCAAAAGTGGATGGCTCTGGCTCTCGTTTCAAGTGTCCTGTAGTGGTGGCAAAGGTCAAAAGAGGTGAAGTTTTGGCGGGCGGCTTTTGGAGATTTTGAACTTTTGATTTTTGTTTTTGTTGTGACTCGTGACGGGTGACGGGATCCGTACCGAGGGCAGAGTTCCGGGGGTGATAAAGAGGAAAGGCTCCCTTTACTGGCGTTCTGTGCAGTATTCTCGCTTTAAAAAGTGGATAGGATGGTGAAAGTGTCTTTGAACAAAAAGATTGTCAGCTTTCTTTGTTGAGCTCGTGACCCCTTGCGCTAAACCGAGCTCAATCAGTGCGAGTGCGGGGGCCGAGTCTTTGTCTCACAAGCAGCTCTGTTGGGGCTTCTCTTCACCCGCATTTTGCCCCGCCTTGCGCTCACAGCCTCTCCGCCCTTCCCAGTGCGTTTAACACCTCGAAACTGGTTTCCTTGTTGGGCTGGACTCCGATCTGGCTCAGCCCTCTGATAGGCCAAACCTTAGCCGTTTGTGTCTGGGCTACCTGGCCCTGAGCCAGATCCTATATACTCTCCCCACACTCTCCTGCAAATACCCAAATACCCCACAGATCCCGGTGATTACGGCTAATGGACAGATGAGGTCTACAGACTACCTACACAATGCAAGGAACAACAAAACGTCCTTTCAAAAGCAGAAACTATTAAGATCGGCCACGTCAGACGTCAGTAAAGATCCGACCGACCTCAAACACCACCGACAACGAACAACACCTGCATAGTTGACCGAGCTCAGAAGTTCTTGTCAACAAGCTCCTTAGCAAGCTTCCAGTCGTTCTTCTCAGCATAATCCAAGATGATGATACCATTACCCTTTCCAAAGGCATCGTCGATCTTGTTCTCAGTCAAACCATCAGCGATCTTCGATGGCCAGCAGTTTGGATCAAAGAAGTTCGAGCCTGAGCAGAAGTTAACAAAGAGCTTTGGATCATTGGCATTAGTCGAGTTGTGATCGACAGCAGCCTTTGAGAGGTCCTTGATGTATTGTGCCTTCTTTGCAATGTCATCAACGGAGGAGATCTCACAAAAGTCCTGAACTTGCAAGACACCACGGTCGTCATGGGTACAGTTGTATGTCCACCATGAGGCATCGAGACCGAACTGTTTCTTTCTGTCCTCGTTCTTCACGCCGAATCTTCTGAAGAGGAATGCCTTACCACGCGCCTCGCCGAGCTTTGGAACACCAGTGCCCAAGTACCACTTGTCCTTGTTTGGGTTGACGTACTTGTCCCAGATCACGTTACCAAACTCGTCATTGTCGTTGTCCCAGGTACCATTTCCCTCCTGTTTCAAGGAAACAATCACAATCTCAGACTTGTGGTCCTTGAGGAAGTCGTAGACGTCATCGAGAACATCCTTCAAGTAGACGTTTCCCAGAAGCTTGACTGGGAAGTTTCCGTGACAGACAATGAGGTCCTTCTGTTCCTGCTCGTCGCTCTTGAGCACGTTCTTGGAGAGACGGATGTCAAGGAATCTGACACCGTGCTTCAATTGGTCTGAGATGGAGCCGTCCTGGCATTGGACTGATGGCAAGGCGGTGTGACAGGCAGCAGAGTTGTGGGTTCCTGGCATCGAGAGCGACGACAGCAAGACGTCGTCGTTGAGGGAGCCCATCCAAGAGTCGTAGTTAACCATTGTGTCGATTTGAGAGATCAATTGATCGGATTGAAGAGGTGATCAGAGAGGAAAAGAGCAAAGCTTCATCGAGTTGCTCAACTTTTTATGGTTTCGTGAAACGAGGTGAAACGGGAATGTTGCCCCGGCGACGAGGCGCCAAACACCTGGACATTAGGGTGTGTACTGTGTTTTGTGGAGGGACAGAGCAGTGAGAATGAATGGTTGATCAGATAGCAATTCCAAGAGATCAATTAGTCTCAAAGTGCCTACTGTGGCAAACTCTACACATGAACTACCCCAGACTTCACTTAAGCCCCTGCCTAAGCCGCGTGGACCGTGGACCCCTGAAGGCTCATGAGCTTTTGCGGAGAAAAAAAAAAAATCCTTCAAAAACAACCTCAGAATCCAGATCGATCATCGGAGTCTTCCCCGCTGTTCAAGTACCAATGGGCTTGTTCTTATCAGAGACTCCGGGTATCGAGTGACTCGAATGATTTCAACTCTCGTCAATTTAGGCGCCTTCCATCGCTTCTCCTCAACGGCCCGAGCGCAGCATCCGACCGGGAAGGAGGGGAGTGTGGAGAAGACCTTCTGGGCCTTATGGCTCGTTGATATAAAGGCCAAGCAGTCTCTTCTTCACTCTACACTAAGAGATGAAAGAGCATAAATTCCCACAAAGCCTCAAAGATGCTCAGAAGTATCAGCAGAAGATCACTCAGACCGCTCCCACGTCTCCAACTCCGCACACTCGCATCCATAGCCCTCCCAACAAGACAGAAGGCGGTTGTTGTGACCAAGTTCGGTGCTCCACTCGAGCTCAAGGAAGCTCCAGTACCACAACCAGGACCTAACGATATCCTCGTAAACATTCTCTACTCCGGGGTGTGCAACTCCGACCTCCACACATGGAACGGTGATTGGCCACTCAAGGCCCCACTCCCAATCATTCTGGGCCACGAAGGTGCAGGTGTCGTTGTTGCCAAGGGGGAGAACGTGACTGGATTCGAGATTGGCGACTATGCCGGTGTGAAGTGGCTCAACTCGACCTGCAATGCGTGTGAGTTCTGCGAGAATGGATGGGAGACTGTATGCCCACAACAGACAATCTCAGGATTCACCGTCAATGGAACTTTCCAGGAGTACTGTGTGGCTGATGCAACACAGGCTGCACATATCCCTAAGGGAGTTGACTTGGCTGCTGCTGCACCACTGTTGTGTGCTGGTATCACAATCTACAAGGGACTCAAGAGAGCCAACATCAAGGCTGGAGAGTGGATCGCCATCATTGGTGCCGGTGGTGGTCTCGGCTCTCTCGGGGTCCAATTCGCCAAGGCTATGGGATACAAGGTTTTGGGTATTGACTCCAAGAAGAAGAGAGAGTATATGAAGGAGAAAGGCGTTGACTCCATCGTGTGCTTTGATGAGACAGAGAATCTAACAGAAGAGGTCAAGGCAATCACCAAAGGTGGTCCTCATGCTGTGATCAATGCCACATCAAACCTCAAGGCTTATGACCAGGCACTGTCATTCATCAGACCTACAGGAACTGTTGTTGTGGTGGGCATTCCTCCTGGTGAGACTGCCACGGTGAACTCCCTCATCATGAGCCAGGTGGCCAACTGCATCACCACCACCGGCGCCGCTCCTGGAAACAGAAAGGAGACGAGAGAGGTGATGGAGTTCTTTGCTGCTGGAAAGATCGACTCGCCTATCACTGTTATCGGTATGAGCCAGGTCGGTGAGGTGTTTGACAAGATTTCCAAAGGTCAGATCCTGGGCCGCTACGTGATCGAGCCAAGCAAGTGAGCTTCCTCTAGTGGCGCAGCTCATGGACGCCGGTTGCCGGTTGCTACAAGCTCATGATTGGCTGATTTCATTTCTACAAACTAGTAGCGTTTGTTTAGGCTTTTACGACCATTCAATGGAATGACACAAATTTATGGGCCGATTAGTACACCATGAAGCCACGAGGTGGACATAGCAACGCACACAATCCATCAGCCATCACACGACTCCTGACTCCATGAGTGGCTCAACACCTAAACGAGACTAGAGCTGTGCTCCTTCTGACCAATGACGGATGGGTATACCGTATCTTGCCCTTCCACGTGCTTTCTGGCCCTTAAATTCCCATAATACCAACTGAATTCCCCTATAGGTCCGGTAACTTGCCTTTGTTTACCTTTCCTCATACACTCGTACTGGAGCGCGAACCTTATCGATTCGATCTCTTCGCTGTCCGCTTCCCCGCGACGACTCCGATGACTCCGCGATGGTTTGGAGGAATCGATTGGGCGTCTGGTGTCAGCGGTGGTGGCGCTCTTTTAGAGACAAATTACTAGCCAGTGTGGATAGTGAATAACGGATTTACCCATTACCTACCCCCTTCACCCCACCAGCGACTTCAAACCAGCGACTGAGCCGCCTATTCCCGCCAGCCCGGACGACTTCGACCCCAGTTTCGCGGATTTTTGGCTCGGGTCACGTATGTGGCGCGTACCGAAAAAGTCGTGCGCGTACCGTTTTCCCGGCGTTCGCGCGCTCATAACCGGGCAGCCAGCCAATCAGAGGCGGCAGAATGGGCGCTGCTTACGCGAACGGCCCCGGAGCTTCGAGTGTTTGCGTGTTGCGCGTACCAGCTTTGCGCGCCTGTTCACGGGGCCGATGATGACCATGGAGCAGCTTTAAATAAAAAGGAGCCTGCCTCCCGCTGATTTGTCTTGCTCAAACATTTCTAAATCCTCCCCATCACCACCAGAAACACCCGCCAACACAAACCATGTTCGCCCTCAGAAGAGTCCTGCCGGTCACACGCAACACAACAGCCGCCCTGGCCAGAAGCCTTGCCACAACGACAGAGAAGCCGCCCCTCATGAAGACATTCAAGATCTACAGATGGTCCCCAGACACGCCCCAGGAGAAGCCTAAGCTCCAGGAGTACCAGGTCGACCTCAACCAGTGTGGTCCTATGATTCTCGATGCCTTGATCAAGATCAAGAACGAGCAGGATGCTACTCTTACCTTCAGAAGATCGTGTCGTGAGGGTATCTGTGGCTCTTGTGCCATGAACATCGGCGGCAGAAACACATTGGCCTGTCTCTGCAGAATTGACACCAACGTCAACAAGACCACCAAGATCTACCCATTGCCACACATGTTCGTCGTCAAGGACCTCGTGCCGGACTTGACACACTTCTACAAGCAGTACAAGTCCATCCAGCCATACCTCCAGAGAGAGACCGTTCCAGAGGACGGTAAGGAGAACTTGCAGACAATTGAGGACAGAAAGAAGTTGGATGGTCTCTACGAGTGTATTCTCTGTGCTTGTTGCTCCACATCGTGTCCTTCCTACTGGTGGAACCAGCAGGAGTACCTCGGACCAGCGGTGCTCATGCAGGCTTACAGATGGTTGATTGACTCGCGTGACCAGGCTGGCAAGCTCAGAAGAGAGATGCTCGAGAACTCCATGTCCATGTACAGATGTCACACTATCATGAACTGTACCAGAACTTGTCCAAAGGGTTTGAACCCGGGAAGAGCCATTGCCGAGATTAAGAAGTCGTTGGCCTTGCAGTGAACGATGTCTCGGGCACAAACAGTCCCAGCAAAACAACAACACATACCAGTCATCCCGTCATTTTTTTTTCTCACACAGCATGGTCATTACAAAGGTTTCTTTTGGAAATGAGTCCAATATCTAGTTCTCAACACTGGAACACACCTCACAGCTTGTTATCTCTGCTTGAAGCATGAGAGCAACGTACATCCACATTCACAACACTACGCACAATTTGCTTTTTTTTCTTCATGGAAGGTGAGCCGGCTACAGTAATTGTGGTATCAGGACTTGGAGTCAGAGTATTTATACACGTATTTATCATTTCAAGCTGAGTTTTGTAGCTGATCGAAGAGGGCCCGGGCGTTGTCTCGGGGTCATGAGTCAACTACGCGAAAGATGGAGCGAGCGAGTGTTGCTCTTTGTACTAGGTGCCTACGGAAGCCAATGAGTGGAATCGTCAATTAGTACATCGTTTCGTCCAGTATGATACGACGATAGACCTGAATGATATCACTGGCAATATCCAGCGCGGAAAGAGTAGGGTCATCAAGGAGCTCATCAAACTCTATCACGGTCTCACGAGCGTTCTCATCTAAAGGTCCTGTTTCGTCCATATCTGCAAGAGACTTGATGATACTGGAGACTCTGCTCTTCGATCCATTCGCAAGCGACAAACGTGCGGCATTCTTTACCAGCTGATTGATAACAGAGTGAATTCCTGCGTGTGTGTGTCCTTGGCTCTCACGGTGAAGTGCCTCCTTTTCGATCTCGGAAGCCAGTCGGGCTGTCGTGAGAGTGTGTAAGATTGTCAGAAGCCTCCTTCTTTGCTTGAAGCATCGATAGATCACTTCTCGAGTCTCTTCGAGGTTCAGCTCGTGGGGTCTTGCACGCGCCTTGGCCTCATCGAGTAGATGTGGAGGAGATATGAGACACATCATCTTGAATTTGAGTAAAGACAAGACGTTATTGTATCCATGAGCAGCAGCAACCGGTGCCATGAGCATGATGAACTCCGGTTTGTGTGAGAGCAAGTATTCCTGGCTGACTGAAACTCTTGGAATGAAGAACGGATCATTGGACTCCTGGGATCGAGTGTTTTGATCGTGAATGAAAGTCGTGTACATCTCGTGGCACTGGCTCATGACATAGAGCTCGACGACTTCAAAGAAAAGCTCATCAAAGAAATGATCATAGAGTTCTTGCTTCGCCAGTTCGGGTGTGATATCAGCCTGTCTGCTCTGTGTTGGGGACATCTTCAACTGGGAGACGAGTACGGACTGGCTGCTGGGAGGTGGGAGGTGTGATGAATGCTGATTACGAAGAGAACTACCGTAGGCTGTATTATCCTGATTCCTCCTCTGAATTCTGAACCCTGATCGCCCCATTCGACGCTGAATCCTGATTACACCCTGGCAGATTTTTCGCTGTCCCCTCGTCCCCCTGTAGCTGTCCCCTCGTCCCCCGTAGCTGTCCCCCCGCAGAATTTAATCCCCCTCGTCCCCCGCAACGCCCAGCTCCCAGGACTCCCAGGACAAAGCCTAAGAGAAGGCAGACAGCAGACAGAGAGCAGGGAAGCTTCTGTGTTATGACAATCACGGTATCAGAGTTCAGCGAACAGATCAGGCCGCTATCAGAGCGATTGTGCAAGGTACCAGGCATCAAACATGTCAGTGTACGACAGCAGGGCCCTGACAGTGTTCTTGAGATGATGATCGAGAATGAGCCCACTTTGCGAAGAGAAGCTATGATCAAGTGGAATACGAACTACCAGCAACCCGTTCTCTACTTTAGATGCTACTTACTCAAAGAAGACGAGGAGCTAGAGTCATGGGTTCTTTCTTATGATACCAAGCTTGTCCCAGAGTCATCAACACACACAATCACGATGACGCAGATGAGTTCCCACGCACTTGGAACCAATTGGTGGTTTGCACATCCATGCGATACACTTGAGATACTCCAGAATTCCCCACCTGAGGAGTATTTACTCAACTGGTGCTCCGTGTATCTGTCCATGCTTGTTTCTCTACGGGTTGGCGATATTTGTTAGTGCTCAAATTTACGCGTATTAGCTTACGTAATCCATACTTCCCCGCGTAATTTTCAGAACAGTGATGATGACGCAGATGAGTTCCCACGCACTTGGAACCAATTGGTGGTTTGCACATCCATGCGATACACTTGAGATACTCCAGAATTCCCCACCTGAGGAGTATTTACTCAACTGGTGCTCCGTGTATCTGTCCATGCTTGTTTCTCTACGGGTTGGCGATATTTGTTAGTGCTCAAATTTACGCGTATTAGCTTACGTAATCCATACTTCCCCGCGTAATTTTCAGAACAGTGATCGTAGAAGCCGAAGGCACAGCCCGAACTGCTTTTGTCAACAATGAACATTCCAGAAGTAACAAACAACGGCAAAACAACCGGACTCTAAGCATTGAAATCGTCTAGAACAACATGTCCACATTCGGCTCCATCAGATCACAGGCCGTCGCCCTGGAGACGCAGACAAGCAACCTCCTTTCCCGCTTCTCGTCGTTTGCCATGTCACCTTCGAGTGAGGCCACCGCTGAGGAACTCAAACTCGAAAGACAGATTGAGACACAATTACACAAGAGAGATGAGGTTCTTGATAACCTCACGCGTGTGGCAGAGTCCGACACCAGCATCTCCACTGTCAAGCTCCAGCAGCTGAGTCGTCATAAAGAGGTGCTCCAGGAGAGTTGGAAGCAATTTGGACAGATCAAAAGCTCAATTCTACAGGAGCGTAACAAGCTCAATCTCTTATTCAACGTGAAGACGGATATCGAGGACCATCAACGCCGCTTCCAGCAGGATGAGATGGATTACGCACACGAGGAACAGCAGCGTGCTAATAACTTGAACAACTTTGCCGATGAGCTTCTCAACAGGGCTTACGAAACGAGAGAGAACCTGCTTGGGCAGAGATCAGCACTCAGAGATGCTGGAACGCGTATGACTGGAGCCTTGTCTGCTATCCCGGGAATTAATGTTGTTATCCAAAAAATCAACACGAGAAGAAAGAGGGACGCACTTATCTTGGCCTCGCTCATTGCCGTGTGCGTGATTCTGTTGTTCTTCAGTTTCTAAGACCACTTTTTACATCTGACGAGACCATACACTAACGAGAATGCATTCTAATGAACTTATCCAGCCTTAAATCTCGTAGAATCCCTCAGAGCGGAGTTTTGTTTTGGCATGAAAGTCCGTCACGTCAAAAATGCACGGCGCGTCACAAATTTCATTGGGGAAGGGGTTCTAGGCAGCCAAAATTTGCACCCTGTCTTCGCTCTTCTTCCAAGCTTCCGTTCTTGACTGACCCAAACAAGCTAACTAGGACCAAATGGCCGAGCCTCTGCTTCCTCTCACCGAGGACCAGCTTTCTTCGTTCGTCCCACCGTCTCCGAGACAGGTGTTGCGTATCTGTCTCAACCTCAAGCATCTCATCGACAATGTCATTCCAATCCAGTTCAGCGAGGAGCAGGTGATATCACCTGAGTCTCCAATTCTCAATGAGAAGGTGGTGAAGCTTGCTCTTGAGGCAGCTGGTGGCTCTGGTAACGGCAAACCTGGATCAAGCTCACAGAAGTACAGAGCCGTGTTGGTGTTTGCTCTCCTCAAGGTCACCGGATGGTATTGGGAACTCGCCACCACGGAGCTCCATGATTCCGAACTCTTCTTCCTCAGAGCTTCTGCTGCTCAGCAGTTGGCCAAGCTGATCATTGAGAGAGAGGAGGATGACAAGTACCTCTTCATCCAGATGCTTTGTCGCAGATACGTTATCAACTTGAACACTGAGGACTCCATCCCAACCAACGCCCTCGAGCTCGCCGTTGACATGCATTCTCTCATTGTTATTGGATCTTCCGGATACCAGAGATGTCTCAAGTGGCTCTGGCGTGGTTGGATTGTGCAGAGTGCAAGAGACCCATCGTCTTATGTCTTGTACAAGGATGTCAACAAGGCCACAGTCACAGCACACTTTGACCCAGACAGAATCAAAACACCTGCATACCAGAATCAATTGGAGATCTTCTTCTCGGTGCTCTACCTCGTGTTCTACACTGTGATTGTCAATACCCAGGACCGCGGAGTGGTTCCTATGGACTTCTTCGAGGTGGTGTACTACTTGTTCACATTCGCTCTGATGCACGACGAGCTGACAAAGTTGTATCATGTTGGCTGGAACTACTTGTCCTTCAGCTCAATCCTGAATGACTGTTTGTATGCCATTGTCACTGGCTCTTTTGTTGTCAGATGTCTTGCTCTTTCGAAGTCAGATTGGACTGTTCCACCAGCACCCTACTTGGATGAGGCCTCATTCCGTCTCTTGGCCCTCGCAGCTCCATTGATGTATGGTCGCTTGCTCTTGTTCCTCGATGCCCAGCAATTTGTCGGTGCCATGCTCGTCGTTGTCAAGGTGATGATGAAGGAGTCCTTGATCTTCTTCATCCTCCTCGCCATGGTCATCTTTGGTTTCCTTCAGGGTTTCCTCGGCCTCGACTCCTCTGATGGACGCAGAGATGCCACAATCCTCATTATTGAGAACCTCGCCCAGACTGTCCTTGGTGGTGGTGACTTCAGTGCCTTTGAGAGATTTGTTCCACCATACGCCGGAATCCTCTACTACTTCTACTCCTTCCTCGTTTCTGTCATCTTGCTCAACATCCTCGTGGCTCTTTATGCTTCCGCATACCAGAAGATCTACGACAATGCCAACGATGAGTACATGGCTCTCGTTGCAGCCAAGACCCTCAAGTACATCCGTGCTCCAGACTCGTGTGTCTTTGTTCCACCACTCAACCTCATCGAGATCATCATGTCTCCACTCGCCCTTATCTTGTCAAACAAGCAGTACCACGTCATTGCCTACAGAGTGATGCTCGTGATCTACTCTCCATACTTGTGTTACATCGCCGTCAAGGAGACCAGAGAGGCACGCAGAGTGCAGTTCAACCGTGTGCGCAAGCTCAGTGATGACGCCAATGAAGTTGACAGAGAATGGGACCTCACTGATGGATACGAAGATTCCTTTGAGGGTATTTTCGCTCAGGATGGAACTGATGTCTCTGTTGACCGCACGAACGATGATATGAGAGCACAGATCGCTGCTGAGAGAGCTGATCCAAACTTCGCCGTCAAGGCTGAGTGGTACAAGAAGGTGAAGAGCATGGCTCCTCCTGTTGAAGAAGGAACTGATGCAGGTATCTCTTGGGAGTTGTATCCTTTGTATGAGAAGATTGACAAGTTGACAAAGCTTGTTGAGAGTGTCGTCGAGGAGAACAAGGAGTTGAAGGCCAAGCTTACAGACAAGTGAGATCGTCTTTGCTGTAACACAACTCGAAACTTGAAACTGCAAGTGCTTTAACCGGAAGCTTGTATGTAAATGTTTTAATGTACTAATTTTTGAATAGAACCTACTCTTGTGTAGTTGTTGGTGTACAGTTTTTGGCGAAAAGAGGTTATGTGGCCCTGGCCGTTTTTCGAGATTTGTCAGACTTGAAGCCTGGAGACACTTCATCGTCTCTTCTCTGTTTCTGCCATCCATTCAAAAGAGCGCTAAAGACATGTCTGGAGAGCAGTCCTCGAAGCCTGAGTATGGGCCATCAGGGCGAAAGATTATCTATGATGAGAATGGCAAACCGTGAGTACTTTTTTCTCCATCTCTGATCGAGATTCATCTCCCCACGCCACCGGGGAGCTGAGGTATCCAGGCGCTCGACACATCGATCCTAACATTTCCTCATCAGATGCCGCTCTTGCAACACACTTCTTGACTTTAAATCTGCTATGGGAGTGAAGATGCCAAACACGAGTCATCCAAAAACAGGAGGAGCCTCTTCAATGGGAGCCTTTGCTGGTCTCGCAACCGCAGCCACTGCTTCCACCACGCCCAAAACAGAATCAGGATACGCTAAGGACTGTCCACCAGATGTGGAAGTTCTCGGGCGCTCGAGTTGGACGCTACTTCACACCATGGCTGCTCGATACCCGGAGAAGCCATCACCCGAGGCCCAGAAGGACATGAGCACCTTCATTGGACTCTTTGCAAAGTTATATCCATGCTGGTTCTGTGCTAAAGATTTCCAGGATCATATTGAGAAGAGTAAACCAAAGGTTCAGACACAAGAGGAGTTTGGCAAATGGCTCTGTGATGCTCATAATGAGGTCAATAAGAAGTTGAGGAAGAAGGAGTTCGATTGCAACTTGTGGAAGCAGAGATGGAAAGACGGCTGGGGCGATGACAGATGCTGATTCGGCTCTAAGCGCCTATGATCAGTCATCTTTAAAGACCTGTAAATAAACAGATACAAACTTGTACACCGAAACATCATTGTCAAAAGGTAAACAAATCCATCGTCATGGCGACCGGAATATGGTGGTGTGCGGATGTAAGTAGTGCCCCAAAAGCGCGATTTCGCGAAAAATTGCGCCACAATTCGGAAATTCGGAAATTTTTGCATTTTGCGCAACTCCTTTTTCGCCAAAAGTTTCGTAAACAAACGCGTCACTGTCAAGGACTTCAGACCATCGAGACAAGTTCTGTGACATTAGAAGCAGTATTGTTAAGGAGCAGCAGGGCAGACTCTTCCTCCTCACTGGCCAATCATCTCCGTCGACTCACCGCTGAACCGCCCGTTGTATAGGCGTTGAGTGATCCAGGACTTTGAAGACCAACCAACCACCTTTTCGCCATCATCTCTCTTCTCCATCATGAACGTGAGTGTTCTTTTCTTGTTTCTTCTGTGATTTGCAAGATGACTAACTGTCTCCTCAAAGGTCAATCCAGCCGCCATAAAGGATGAGCTTGACAAGATCAAGGGTGCGCTCCAGGAGCACAAGAGCAGTACCTACAACTACCACGACAGCCTAAACAAGAAGCTCAACGATTTCATGGACCGCACGAACCAGAAGATCCAGCACTTCAGCTCTGTCATTGACATGCTCATCAAAGAGAACCAGGAGCTCAAGGCTGTGCTGTCAAACCAGCGCTTTGTGATCCAGTCTGTCAACCCATACACCGGTCAACCGACTACATCCCAGCAGAACCAGCAGGCCCAGCAACAGGCTCAACAGCAGGCCCAGCAGGCCCAGCAACAACAACAACAACAGCAATCATCCAACTCCACTACTGCCATTCAAAACCCTCTGGCTTTGCCACTGCCCGAAAGCTTCCTTCCAAGCTCGACGATCCCTCAGCAGCAGAACGGTCACCATCAGGAGTCGCAGCAGTCACAACAACAGACTCCGTCACAGCAGGCACAGCAAAGCCAGCAGAGACAGCACAGTCATCATCGCCAACAGGCACAGAGCCAGGCTCAACACCAGGCTCAGCAGCAGGCTCAACATCAACAGGCTCAACAACAGGCTGCCGCTGTCGCCGCCGCTGCTGCCCAGAGTGGAGTTCTCGATGGTGCACTTGGAGACGCTGCTGCCAATGGGAACATGTTGAGATTCATCAATAATCAGTATGTGGATGATGAACAGACGCTCTCTGCACAGGGACATGGCCCACACGCCAACCCAAGAATCGACTTTGTGTTCATGGATCCAAGTGCTTCAAGGGCCAGACACTTCAGAACGAACTCAACAAACTTTGGTGAGGGCCACCCAGATGATGATGACAACGGGGACACTGGGTCTCCAATTGGACAGCTGACACCTCCACCTACAGGAAGCAGGCTCCAAAAGTCCACCAGACAGGCAGAGTACGATGCTGAGAACTACGACTTGATCATCCACAACGATTTCAACAAGGTGGAGGACATCTACTACGAGTACTACAACTCATTGAAGCCACAGGTCGAGCGCGTGCAGAAGGCGTACAAGATCAAGAAGATCCGCAAGTATCAGAAGATCAAAGCTCTTGCCGTGAGAATCGACAGATACAAAGAGTTGAAAGGATGTTCCCTTGCTGAGAGTTTCCAGTTCTTTGACACTTTGAGAATCGCCGAGGACAACTCCAAGAGATCCATCGCTTGGTTGTACAACACCCTCCCTGATATTTTGAAGAAAATTGGTCTCGAGGATCAGCTCAAGAGAACTGCTAATGCTTGAATTCCCGCTTTGTTTTATCAACCTTGGTTCTCTCTGTCCATTGTCCTACTCCATCTTCGTGGACTTATGATCTATGTCGCTATGCTTTCCACTCCGACTTTCTTTTGGTTTCACCTTTGCCCTACTCTTTTTTCCTTTTTGTCTTTGATTTTTGATGTGTACTTCCTTTTGGCTTATGATCCTCTTTCTTTCTTTCCTTTTCCACAGAGGTGGTGGAGCCTCATTTCTTTTATGGTGTTGATCAGTTTGCTTTGACTCCATCGTTGTGCTGCTTCAATTTTTTTCCCTGTGGACGAAAGGATGTATTAATTGTATGTATTATATGTGACTTCTATAAGGTGTGAACTTCTACTGGCACCACCAAGTATAGGCGTAGTGGCTATATAATTGATGATAATCAGCTCATCATGAGCCAGTTCTCCCTCTCGTTGTCCGATCCAGCCAACCACAGTCGTCGCTTTCGCGGTGGTGCTGTCGATCTGGCCGTCGCGACTATAAAAGCCAGAGAAGTCCCCAAAATTCCAGCGACCAAACTCCTCAAGTTCTCGAAAACAGGATATGCAGGACATTCGACATGGTTTAGTAACAGTCTTAGACAGAAGAGCTTCACCCCTCGTGCCGGTCTTGCGTCGGCAGGAGGGATTGACGACGTGCATTTGGATGTGGTTGCAGATATATCTGTTCATGGGTTTTGCACGCTTTTGCAGATTTACAAACATCTCTCAGCAGGTCGAGAGAATGATGCCCGATGTGAGATCCTCCTTGAGGTGAAACACTAAGGCTCTTTCTACTGATCAACTATCGTACCCGCTTGGATTTCTGATGGGGTCGGCTTCATTGCAAGCATTCCTTGTGAGTGTGACTCCGAAGAGTCCTTGAGCAAGTATAATTCACAATTTCCCCAGCTTATACTCCACTGCAAAGACTGAGCTGAGTCAACAAGAAGCAACCACCGCACGTAGTCCCTGAACCATACGCCATCATTTCCTACCTTTTCCATTGACCTGCTTTAATGCAGGTGTTGACTGTGTTGACATGAGCCTGGAGTCGATGAGAAATTCATGTCACGTGACTTGCCTGCGAGCTCATGAAAAATTAAAAATTAGCCATCTGTTTTAACTTCTTGCACACCATACGATGAATGATTGAGGTTCATGGGATTAATATCAACAAAATCGCAACAAAGAACACGTGGACACTCTGGACAGCCGATTCTTGTGGAGTAATTGGCTCAAACAATTGGAATATACAGTGGACTGGTCCAATCCTCGAATCTGGGTCGGAGATGAACTTCAACAAAAACCTAGCTGGTTGGCCGGGATTGTTAGGAAATTATCAACAAAAGACATTGTGCGGCCTGGTCATCTATTCATTGCACCGTTTGGTTTCCCCCTCACAAAGGTCCATTCAGTCAATGGGTATTTGAGGTTGGCCGCTTTGGAAATCTGTCGAAGATTGAAAGCCATGATATCTGAAGGACCCTTGTTGAAATGACCACACAAGTGAAGGTGAACAGTCTCTGGTACCAACGCAGTGGACCGGAAGCCTGCAAGCCGAGCAAGTTCCCGGAGGTGAGATCAGCATTGAAGTGAAGGTCCATGGCCCTTCTATCGAATCCATCTTGGCCGGCTTGGAGCTTCTGATAGTGTTGGCATCACGACTGCAAGCACTCCTTATGAGTGTGACACTGACGATTCCAAAGCGGGAGAGAATACACAATTTCTGGGTTTGTTCTCTCAATCAAGCCCGGCGCACCACACAACACCATGATGTCCGCGTAGCGCGTAGCAACTATAACGTATTCATGTCCCTGAGTGTTAATATGTAAACGAAATAAAAGTATGTATAACGTGCCTGTCATATACAAGAATCCAACAAAAACTGTGCAAATATATCAAAAAGAGGAAAGATCACACTGTGATCACTTTTTACCAAACATGCCAAACTTCTTCTTTTGCTTCTTCTTCTCCTTCCCCTCAGAACCGCCACCGATGGCACCGAGAGGAGCACCAGCAACGGTACCCAATGGCTTAGCCTCAACATCTTCCTGCACACTTCCGAATGAAGTGTCTGCAGTCAAGTTCCCGTTTGGAGCAGCAGAAGCTGCAAGGTTGTTCGAGCTTCCGTTCCCGGTGATCTCGTTCGAGTTGGACGAGTTGGAAGTTGGGTATGAACCATCGTTGAGCTCATTCATGGATCCATTAGGAGATGGCTTGTTGAACTTAGGCTGCTGGAACTGTGGGTTTGGCTTGATCGTAGGAGAGTATGCGCCACCGTTCGAAGCACCGTTGGAGATCATGTTCTGGTTCAATGGATGGATGCCCTGTGGTGAGATTGGGTGCGAACCAGTTGGTGCAGATGTCGAAAGCATGGATCCAGCCATCATGGACATGTGACGCTGGTTTGCCGTTGGACGGATGTTGGCGTACTGATCACCACCAAAGGCACCGTTGGCAACCATCGGGAAGGAGGACTTGCGGTTCTTGCGCGATGTCTTCTTGAACTGTGGATTGTGGTTGCCATTCATGATACCCATACCCCCAGCACCGGAGTTGACACCGTGGTAGAGCTGTTCAGAGTCCATGATTGGCATGGTGGACACGCGGCGTGGCTGTGGTGGACCCTGTGGTGGACCCTGTGGTGGCATGCCGTTCATCTGTGGAGGCATTCCGTTCATGAACTGTTGTTGCTGCTGCTGTGGTGGCTGCTGTCCTGGCATGCCATGCAAGTTGACCTGTGAGCGCTGCTTCATTGGCTGCAATGCTGGCTGGAGCTGCTGTGGATGTCTGTTGTTCAACTGAGACCATTTCTTATTCAACTCCATCTCTCTGCTATTCAGCAATGCCTCCTTCTTCTTCAACTCCAACTCTCTAGCAGACAACCCATCCTGCTGTGTGTACTGCTGCGATGGGGCATACTGTGACTGTTGCTGCAGCTGTGGAAGTGGCTGTGGCTGAGGTTGAGCAGGAAGCTGGAGCACAGGCGGTGGGCCCTGGGTTGGTGCTTCTGGAACAGCCTGTTCTTGAGCTCCGACATCAGCTGGGACATTGTTCTTGATTGGAGATTCCATGGCGGCACTCAACATTGCAACGTCTGTCAGATCACGAAGATCTGGCGTACCATCACCAGAGAACTGTTGCTGTTGTGAGACTCGTGTGAGCACTGGGGACTGTTGTTGCTGATGTGGGTATGGCTGTGCCTGTGGCTGTGCCTGTGGCTGTGCCTGTGGCTGTGGGGTAGGTTGCTGTGGAGCCTGTGGGGCAGCCTGCTGTGGTGGTGCTTGGGATGCGACAGGAGCAGGAGCAGGAGCAGGCTGGGACTGAATCTGTTGGATCCGTGACTCGGCCTGTTGGAGCTGTCTGGACTTTTGTTGATGCTTCTGTTGAAGTGTCCGGTGCTCAAGTTGTAGGTTCTCAAAGCTTGCCATGACCTGGCTCAACTTAGCATCCTTCTCACCAATTGATCTTGTGGTCATCTGCAACTGTTCGTTCTGTCTCAACAACTCCTTGTACTCGTCAACCTGTTTGGACATAGCAGCATTAAGACGCTCATTCTCAGCTTTGATAGCACTGACATCAACTCCATCAGCTCTCTTGAAGAACAAAGACTGTGTGCCGTTGTTCAACTTGTCATACTGACAGATAGTGGCATACAGGAACTCCAAGTACGGTGTCTTGATACCGTGGTCATCAGCAAGCAAGATTGGCTGAAGAAGCAGCATATCAATGTCCAAGTTGTTCTTATGGTAGAAGTCATAGAAGAACTGTGGAGCATCCAAGTACTCGGCTTGTCCTGGTTGTGAAGCGGGCTTGTTCTCCTCGATCCAACGTTTCAGCAAATTAGACTCGTTATCAAAGCCCACTGGCAGCTTGCATCCCATGGTCTTGGCCACAGTGATGAGTTCAGTGACGAGACCGCTGAGAAGTGGCTTGGCGAGGATCTGCTTCGTGAGATCAGATGGGGTCTTCTCCTCAAAGAGAATCAGAAGCGGGTTGAAGCAAATTCTTGGGATGGCAAGCTTCCACTGTTCCACGAGGAATTCAAGGAATGTGTTCTTCACGGCGACCTTAGCAGAGTCTCCCTGACTGAATTGCAGAAGCTTGAGCAACGCGCCGAGATCTTGTTGGGAAGACTGTGTATACTTTGAGTTCACTGTACCAGATTCACCGAGAATGATCTCTCTTGGCGTGTCCTTGACGTAGTACTGCTCCGGTGTGATCTTGCGGATATCGACAGTAGAGATGACTGAGAAGACTGAGAGCTGAAGCTCCTGTGGAAGACAGTTCTTAAGGAATGGCTCCAAGTTGACGAATCCTGTTGACTCGACAAGGATGATGGTCTTCTTGCCCAAGAAGGGAACGAGATTTGACGAGATGTTCGACACATCTTGGAGCGACTTGGATGACAAAAGCAAGAGATCGTACTTGACCTGTGCCAGCTGTGAGAAATCGTTGGCGATCACGTCTGGTTTGAAGGAGTGCTTAACTCCCTGAGAGGCGTCCTGGAGCACGATCTGAGTGGCCGACGGTGTGATCTCGTCATTGACCAGGTGGATGTTGAGCTTCTGTGTTGCCTGCAGACGCCAGAGGTAGTACATGATCTTCGGGTTTGAACCCACAGCGAGCATGTTGAGGCGCCCTGACATTGTTTGGCGGAGTGTTTGATGTATGTTTTAGCGTGAGATACCCCAGAGCAAGCTGGTAGCTGATGAAGCGAGGAAGAGCGATAATGAGCCAGCAAAAAGGGCGGTAGCAGCGATATTTGGGAGAGATATCAGTGGTTCAGTGGCAAAGAGTATGAGCGAGTGTCTGAGTTCTCAGGCAGAGTTCATCCAGAGCGAGAGAGACCTTATGTCGATGATGCGGGTGATGGCGGCGGCTCGGCGAAGCAGTGGTGCTGGAGACTCGCGGAGAAGGGCGGCAAGGACGGAGCGAGGCGGAGAACGAGAGAGTGTAGTTCTCAGGCAGTTGGACCCAGAGAAAGACAGACAACTGAGGGTTTACCGGTGGCGTTTGGGCACTCGAAGGTGGGAGAAGTGCAAACGTGAAACAGCCGCCGTGTTTTCATCAAAAAAATTCGCGGCTCAAAACTTCGGTTCGGAGGCTGAGCTCTCCCGCCACCTCGAAGAAGCCTTTGGAGGACGAGAAGTTGATGGTTTTACAGGGCAAAAAGGCCGCTACGTAACACTTTATCAGCTGTTTCCCCATGAGATATCCTCCCCTGACCGCCCTTCTGCTGGGCTAACTAGCCTCACGCGACCTCGGTTGCTCCGCAGTTACCGCTGTTGCCGAGTGCCCAGTACCGGCCCTGTTTCCTTTAATCCCGTTCACCAAAAAGCAGACACCCTTCATATTTCCGTCTACTTCTACTCCAAAAATAGCATGCCTCGTTGCTGACACATTCAGCCTCTTTGTTGTCACCCCAGACTCACAGATCTGCGCCATACTCTTTGCCCCTGGGCTCTCAGACGCTCTCCACGCACTTCGCTTGAGCGCCTTGTACCTGCAGCTGGGGCATCTCTTCTAATTTGAGGACACCAACACAACTTCCGCCACGAAAACAGACCCTCAATGCTATGAGTGGTCTCTCGTACCAGTAAAGAAGTACTCCAGACCTTTGCTCACTTCTCCGATTCCAAAAAGTCCTGTTATCGTTCAAGAGGACAACATGGGAACACCACAAGCCCATGCCATGGCCACCAACAGTGCTTTTGGTGGCGACCAACACTTTAACATCAGCGTCATTTGTACACAATGACTTGGTTTCTGACCTCTGCATTCTCCGCCAACGTGAGACCTGGTCTCTCCATGGGGCATCCATCCATTGAACCAGAACATGATCTTCAACTGTGCTTCCAAGAGTGGCGGATACCCTCGTACGATCAAGCCCACCCCTCAGTTCCAGCATCCGAAGTTCAACAAGCCATCTACTCATGGTCCTATGAATGAACTCTGCGATGGCTGATGCCCTACCTTCAACTCACTCAACCCGCTCAACTCCCAAACCCGAATGAGGTCAACTACGAGAGCAAATGTCAGAAACTGCAGCAACCTTTCTGCCTCCTCTGCTCTAACTGGGAACCCTAATACGGACCTTTGTCCAGCATGGAACAGGAAGGATAATGTTGAGGCCACGCCTTTGAGTCTCGTTGCTGATGTTCTTCTCAGTACTGTCGACACTGATGGGGGCCATGATCCGTTTATTTGCACAGCTTTTGTTGCATTGTTGATCTTTACCACACACATCACGCTACATGTTTGATTTAGTTTCTGTATCGATGAATGACGTAGTAGTAGCTACGCAGGTGTAATGATCTTTTTTCTGTGCGCTGGGCTTGATCAAGAGAACAAGCCCAGAAATTGTGTATTCTCTCCGGCTTTGGAATCGTCAGTGTCACACTCATAGGGGAGTGCTTGCAGTCGTGATGCTAACACTATCAGAGGTTCCAAGTCGGCCAAGATGGATTCGATAGAAGGGCCATGGACATTCAATTCAATGCTGATCTCACCTCCGGAGACTTTCTCGGCTTGCAGGTTGCCAGAGATTGTTCACCTTCACTTGTGTGCTCATTCCAACAAAGGTCCTTATACCCATGAGCTGGATGGACCCTTTTACCAAAAGGTTCAATGAATATGATGAAACGTAAGTCCAACAGTCAACTATCAACTACCACTACTTATGGCATATGCAGCCAACAGATTCCATCAACCAAGAGCCACGGGCTACAACATGAAACATGATGGAAGATGGAAGGAGTCACATGATACATCCAAGCACTGTGGCAGGAAGTGATCTTACCAGACAACAGAACACAGCCACAAATGCAAAATGCAGAGTGTGCAAAAAAGTTACCAACCACCAACCAACCAATACAGAGTAGGCAAACTACAAGCAGGAACAGTACGCCTTCAGATATGGAGCGCGAGAAATTAGAAGAGCTGGATCTTATTTTTTTTTTTTTTGGTCCAATCAATATCGGTTTCGTGCAAGTCACGTGACCGGGAACAGTGTAGATTCGACAATATTGTCAAATTTGCTATCTACCCCCCAAAAACGCCAGCAAACACTTCTCTAATCTCCTCCATCGAATACCCCTTATACAAACACAACTGCAATAAAATTCTAGCCTTCTGTGGACTCAACAATCCGGAAGTGATGGCATAAGGCTGACCCACACTCTCAGGCACTGCGCCGTCAACCGTACGACGACTCTCAATGATCGGGATACCATACTGCTCAAACACCTGCTCGTTGACCTTGATTCCAGTATCACTCCAAGATCCACCACCGGCACCAGCAAGGACGATACCCTTGGCACCGAGCTCCTCGACTGCTTGTTTGATCAGGTATGGATTCACGTTTTGATACATGTACAGCACGACAACATCGGGCATCTCCTCAGGGTCTGTCAAGTTGGAGATGTCAAAGTGTCTCCACCCAGTTGGTCTCGCTGGTGGATAGTAGAAGTGGACGTTATTGTTGATGAACACGCCCAGCTGGCCCATCTCTGTGGCGGCGAAGGTGTCGAGAGTGTTGGCGTTCATCTTGGTGGAGTAGAACCCGCTCGAGACACGATCGTTGAGTGTGATCATGGTTCCCCTTCCCATGGCCTTTGGAGATCCTGCGATTGAAACAGCCTGGTATAGATTCATAGGCCCATCTGCTGAGAGTGCCGTTGCTGGTCTCATGGCGCCAACGACACAGATCGGCTTTGGTGAGTCAATCGTGAGATCGAGGAAGAAGGCCGTCTCCTCCATTGTGTCTGTTCCGTGTGTCACGACGGCTCCCGAGTAGTCATCAGAGGCAAGAGTCTCCGAAATGTTGTGGTGTAGTGGGATCAAGTGTGTGTAGTTGAGAGACTTGGATACGATGTTGGCGATCTGGAGATAGTCCACGTTGGCGACCTGATCCAGCGATGGAACAGCGGCAATGAGGTCCTCTATGGTGAGTCCAATAGAGTATCCAGCTGTAGTATGTGATGCTGTGCCCTTGGATGCGATTGTGCCCCCTGTGCCGAAGATCTTGACGCTGGGGAGGTCGGTGGAGTTGGAGGAGATCTCAGGGGTTGAGAGACCCGGTAGCCATTGAGCGTTTGTGTGTGATAGAAGCGCACTGGCGAGGAGTGTGGCGGCAAGCCTCATGATCTAGTGACTTCTGTGTTTTGTATCGCCGCTCGGAGATGTTCCTGGTGATCGGTGATGCAGCGGTTGGTGTTTTCAGAGATCTGGGGAGTGCGATGGTTTTTATATCTCTCCCGTCCTTATCTCGGAGTTGGATACCGCTCACACCGGTGAAGCGTCAGCTCTGAATCTGCGCAAAGTATACCACTAATGTGTTGTGGATTCTAATATATAATATGTCAGACTTTGAATTAGATGGTACATTCGTTGAAGTTCTGAACCGACCAGGGATTGAGAGCGTACTAGCGGCCAAAGTTGGAGCCGACCTAAATCCCGAAAGCGGACTTATTGGCGACATCACGAACCCCGGATACGGCAACTCCCCCGCTGGAGAGGAGAGGACACCACGCTTCAAGAGCCATTTGATGTTAAAGGGAGTACACATTTGGCTCTAATTGTGACCATTTGATCATTGTCTATGCCCGGATCCTTGCTAGGATATGACATAATTGATAGTGCAATTCCTTTGGCATTACAACTAAACGAACCAGGCTTCCCATTCCAGCATCATGAGCTTGCAACACCACCAAAGACACCAGTAAACACCTCTGCAATCTGATCATTAGAGTATCCAGCGTACAGACACATCTGGAGCAAGATTCTTGCCTTCTGTGGGTTCAGGAATCCTGATGTGATAGCGTAACCTTCACCGTCATCAGCTGGTACTTCACCATCAACAGTTCTGTGACTCTGAATGATCGGGATGCCATACTTCTCCACAAGCATCTTGTTGACAATGTTTCCTGTATCAGTCCATGATCCAGCTCCAGAGCCAGCCAGAATGATACCCTTAGCCCCGAGATCCTCGACTGCCTTCACAGTCAGCTCCGGGTTGAGTCCCTGGTATGAGTACAGGATGATCACCTCTGGAATCTCCGAAGCATCTGTCACATTGGAGATGTCAAAGTAGTGCCATCCTTTTGGTCTGGCTGGTGGGTAGTAGAAGTCGATGAGATCGTTAGCGAATGTGCCGAGGTATCCCATCTCTGTGGAGCGGAAGGTATCCATTGTGTTGGCGTTCATCTTCGTTGTGTAGAACGCAGAGCCAATTCTGTCATTGAGTGTGATCATTGTTCCTCTTCCCTTTGCATCCTCGGAGCCAGCAATGGAAACAGCTTGGTACAAGTTCATTGGACCATCAGCGGATGTGGCGGTGGCTGGTCTCATTGCGCCAACAATGCAGATTGGCTTCTCTGAGCTGATCGTGATATCAAGGAAGAATGCAGTCTCTTCCATTGTGTCTGTACCATGTGTGACAACGGCCCCGTCAAAATCATCTGAAGCCAGTGTCTCGGAGATGTTGTGATGGAGTGGAATCAAGTGGGTGTAGTTCAACGAATTGGATCCAACGTTGGAGATCTGGAGGTAATCCAAGTTGGCGACATTCTCGAGATCTGGGACAGCATCAATGAGGTCTTCAACAGTAAGACCAACAGAGTAACCTGCTGTTGTCGCGGCTGTGGATCCCTTGGATGCAATCGTGCCTCCCGTACCAAAGATTTTGATTGTTGGGAGAGACGAGTTGGTGGCGGTATCACGAGGAGCAACGATTGGAAGAGCGTTAACGAGTGACACGAGGACGGAAGCGAGCACAGCTGTGGAGAGTCTCATTGTGTGGGTATCTTGGTGGTATGGAAGCGGTGCAACAACAGAGTGGGTCAAGGAGTGAGATGTGTGCCCCCTTTTATAGGCCCCAGGTCCAATGAGCAAGATACTCGATTGTTCGCTCTCAGTTGTCCGATATGGCGACTTTGGTGGAGAAGGCTCTTGCGATTGGCTCATTCGGATGAGATTCGTGTGGAGATCCCTGGTGCTCTTGCCCAGAGATCTTCAGTCTCGGCTCGGTGAACTGTACGGGAGCGGAGGTGTCGGTACTTCCCGAGGCTTCTACCTCATTCATGACACCGTCGCAGAAAAAACGAAGCAGTGATCCACCTCAAATTATTCCACGAGTTTGTTCATGACTTGAGAAGGTCCTTTAACGCTGTCTCCAGTGTCAATTGGCCTCTAAAGACCACCTCTCCGAGAAGCTTTTTTCGAAAGGGTCGCGCCGAGGGGTCCGCCAGCTTATCGCAGATTTGCTCATGCATGCACTTTAGACCCTTTTAGGAAACTTCAGCGCTCAGGGGTTAGATGGACGCTCCAAGTTTCAATCTCATATTGAGATGGAGTTGCTTGTTGAGTAGGACTTCTGTGTGTGCCACAGAGGCTGTGGCCTGCTGTGGCCTTATCCTGGGCATCAGGTCTGAGTAATCTTGATAGACAGGGACAATGAGCTCATTACGCCATGATAATAGGTTAATTGAAGCACCAGCAGCTTATTTAGTCCCTAATGGATGTACTCACTCCACCACTAATCCTTTTATACCTCAAATAAAGCCTGGAAACGTGAGTTTTGGCTAACAAAGCCAGTTATCCGAGGGCTTCACCACGTGACCACATATCCCGGAACTCACTTCTATTGTTCGCGAATCGCGCCCTCTGCATTTCTGCGCATCCGTACACCATAATAAGTGTGTACGGATGTTCTGATAGCAATGAATCCCACAAATTTTCGTGAATTCCGTCTCCAGGGAGCTGGGATATACTTCTGAGTGTTCTCTATTTGATGGCCCATGTTTGGTGAATTTTGCAGCATCATACGAGGAGATATAGGGGGTTTAAAACTGAATTTCCTGTACCTATGCCATTTGATCTTTGAGATCAGAAATGCAAGATGGCAGTTTTGAAAATGTGGGGAAATTTGCTTGACTTAAAATGATAATATCTAGGGACTGAGAAGAGATATGACATTGAGAGTTCGACCATTATAAACTTCTTAGTGAATTCCACCTATAGACATACCCAGAGCAAATGTCTATCAAATCACCCGCTTTCGGTAATGGCTTCTGGTGATGACGCGTTCAATTAAGACGAACGCGCTCGGGAGTCGGGTCGGCCGAGATCAAGACATAATTCCGGGCATAATATCTCCACGCACAGGGCGTTAATTTGGAAAAAGAGAAGAGATTTGGAATATTCAGTATTTGGTCAATGAGATACCAAAGTTTAATACCAATACACGCGCTTTTTCCTTCCAAAGGGCGCGCCCATTCCCGGCCGTCCCGGTCCCGATTTTTTTTTCTACGCGTCGGGGAGCGCGTCGCGTCACTGCCGCTTCTGGGCGGGACGGCTTGTCCTCCAAATGAGATACATAACCAGGCGCCGGCCCATTTTGCACCTGGAGCACACCACTCAACTTGCACCAACAACTTTGCTTTGCTCACCACAATTGATCCCGGAGAGAATAGAGAATACACCATGAACTCACCGCCATTCTCCTCCTTCACAGGCTTTCCTCCTCTCAACTCCTCGTCGCCCATGAAGGGCTTCTCCTACTACTTCCAGGACGACCAGCAACAGCAACACGTCCCGTTCACTCTCCAGGACGAGAACGTGGCTCCACAGATGGACATGTCGCTAGGTCTGGGATCTGGTATGGAGGAGGTCGTACCAGTCTCACAGCACAATGTTGCTATCCCCCTTGCTCCCGTTGATCCCAACCATTTCCACTACCAGAACGCGCTCCAGATGCCTCCAAAGTTCGAACTCTCGCAGACACAGCAGAACTTCCTGGCACAGCACCAGATGCCACCTCCTCCACAACCAATAGTGATCCAGGCCCCTCTCCCGCAGCAGCAGGAACAGAAGAACTTGTATCCGGCTATGCATGTCTTCCACCACAACGCCAGAACCACGATCCCACAGTCGACATCCACAAACACGCTGGCCTCTGTTGATTCGAATCCAGGGTTGTCTCTTTCTCACTCAGTCTCAGACACATCTCTCGCTACGTCTCCTGTGTCGTTCCAGCAACAGCAGCAGCAACAGACTCCTCGTCGCCCTTCTAATCGCCATCTCTCGTCCGCCATCACGCCATTGCCACAGGTTTATGAGTCTCCAGTGGCCCAGGGAACTCACTCACCAGCTGCCACACGCTCTCATTCACATACTGGCCTCGCTACCTCCACTCCAACGGCAAAGTTGCTGAGACACAGAAGAACGCGTTCCCGTCTTTCATTGGACGTCAGCGGCGCCAAATCGCCGGGAGGAAACCCCTTCTACACGGCCTTCCTCTCTCCAGCCCAGACTTCTCCTCAAGGGACCCCACTGCAGACACCACATCGCTCAGCAGTGTCGCCGAATGTGCTCATGACCAACCCGATGACTACTCCGCTGGGGACCAAGGACAAGAACGTGTTCACCGCCGCTGCTGACTTCACTCTCAAGATGGCCTCTTCCCAGTATGACCAGCAGGAACAAAAACCATCACAGTTCGTGTTTATCCATGATACCTCGGCACAGAAGGCTAATGAGGCTAAGGATCAGAAGCCACAGACACTCGCTCGCTCACACAGCTCCATCGACCTCGCTGCCATTGCTGCCATGGGTACACCTGCTGGTGTGCACACCTTTGATATTCTTGAGCCACGCAGACCAAAGAACACCAAGTTGCTCGACAGTACGGGAAAGAAGAAGATGCACACGTGTAAGTTGTGTGGCTCGTCGTTCCAGAGACCAGAACACGTCAAGAGACACATGAGGGCACACTCGAGCGAGAAGCCATTCGTTTGTGAGGTGGAAGGGTGTGATCGCAGGTTCAACAGGGCTGATAACATGAAGGCACATCTAAGAAAGATCCACCACTTGGACATTTGATATTGTGGCTTTCTGTCTGGTTTTGTACTCTTTTTTTGGTTCTTGTTTGGCTTCGTTATGGATGTTTTGATATTCTCTGTTTCTATGTTTCTTGATGGACTTGTTTAATTATGTTGTTGGTTTGTATTAATGATTACGTTTACTTATTCGTGAATATGCATATTATGTCATCAGATCGGCCATCACTCCATCTTGTCATAGAACTTTTGCAAGTCGTACTCCTCTCTCCACTTTGGACCCTTTATCTTCAACACAATCAACACGCCGCTCGCTAGCAGCACAATACCACAGCACATGCTCAGCATTGGGCCAGGACCCATTCCTTTCAACATCGGATCAACGATGAAAACAGCAACGGTGGCAAACGTCTGACGGATGAGGTTGTTCAGCGCCATCCCCGTTGCGCCTCTTCCCGGCAGAGAATCAACGAGATACGTGGCTGTAGGCCCAATGGTCATCATCGTGGCGTATCCAAAGAGTGCAGTTCCAATCAGAGGAGTCACCCAGTGTGTGTGGAAGTCGAAGCACCACCCAGTGATGAGGAGCGCTGGAGGGTATGTCAGCACCGCGGTGAGGATGTTGTATGAGATGCGTGCTTCAGGCGCATTGAAGCCATGACGGGCTTTGTATTGGTGCAAGAGTCTATCTGTCCATCTTCCACCGTAGATCGAGGCAATCACGTACGTGACTGAGTTGGGGATGTATGCGAATCCAACGTACAGCGACTTCCAGCTGTATGGGGCGTTGGAGTACTCTGTCTCGATGGTCATGTTCATGATGTAGAGGACACCAAATGTGATGGCAGAGTAGATGATGGAGAGCGTCACTGGTGGGTATCCGAAGAAGTACACCGCTTTCATCGGCTTCACGAAGTAGATGTACATCGTGGTCTTGATTCTCTGCCAGCGCGAAGGGTTGGACTCTTCTTGATCCAACGCACCCTCAATCTCTGTCTTGACACGTTCAATGTCTGCTTCGGTAGTCCTGTCGAGCTCATCTTGGTTTGGATGTGTTGGAGCCTCGATATCAGTCATGTATGCCTCCTCGTCACGTCTCACTGAGGCTCTTGACACCACTCTGGAGATCACCATCTCATCTCCTTCATTCGTACTGGATTCGCTCTGTGTCTGTGCCTCCTCGTCATCCTTCTTCTCTCTGTTCTGACGTCTCTCTGCAAGAATCTTTGCAATCATGGCCTTGTTGTCCTGACTTCTCAGAGTCTCAGGAAGGAAGAAGATGATCACAGCGTCCATGGATGCGGCCAGCGCAGCCAGGAACCACTGCGTAGAGCGCCAGTTCCATCTTGTGAGTAGCAGTGATCCAATAATCGGGGACATCAAGGGACTCGCCAATGTTCCGAGGTAGAAGTAACTCATTCCACGACCCCTCTTCTCTGGAGCATACAAGTCTGAGATTGTGCCTGCACCGACGGACTGCACGCTCGCAGAACAGGCGCCAGAGAGGACTCTGAAGACGATAAGTGAGTTGATGGTGGGAGAGAGCGCACACCCGATGGCAAACCCGATGTAAAGCGTGAAAGAGGAGATGTAGACTGTTCTTCTACCCAGTCTCTCAGAGAAGGAGGACCACCAGATGGGGAAGATTCCAAGCGAGAGCAGGTAGATACCGACTGAGACATTCACCATCATTGTTGTAGTGTTCAGATCAGCCTCCATGTCCTTGATGGCAGGGAACACGATGGAAGTGCCCATTGGTCCAATCATGGCAGCGATGGAGATAACCAGGACGACACAGTACTTGAGCTTGTCAGGGTAGTCACGCGCGTCCTTGAACTCTGGAACAAACGTGAGCTGGGCCAGCAGTCCACGTCTTTGTGAGCGAGGACGCCTCAGTGTTGTATCTCCCAGCGTGGATGTCCTTGTGGGCGTTTTATTGAGCTCGTTAGTCCTCGTCTTCTGCTCCGCGGCCTGTTCTGGAGAGCCTTCTGGATGATGAAGAGGCACTGGATCCTGCTCCTGTGAGGGCAGAGAGTGTGCCGATGATAATGAGTCTGTGTCCGTCATCACTTCCGTTCTCCTTAGGAGAGAATCCGTGGTAAAACAGGGCAAAGAGGTCTTGCGAGCTCCTTTTTATACAGGCTTTCATAGTCATCGCTTCTATCACCGGAAGCATGCTTCCGCACGGCTGATCGGCTTTTGAAAGCCGACTCGTAAGCGCTTTCCGCTTTCGGAGTCTTCCCCACAATTTCTTTCGCCGTTGGATCAATTGTGGTTGTAGCTGTCGTATATTTGGTTATTTAGCATTCGGCCTTCTTCTATGTACTATACTCCCTAGCTCATTGCCACTGATTGATACCAGCTTTCGATAGACTTCAAAGGCTGATCTCTTCGCGGCCCCACTCCTCACAACCATGACATGAAGAATGAAGTCTACAACCCCAATACACATGCAAAGAACCATTAGAAATTAAACAATTAAAATCCACCACCATAAATACCGTCACTGGCAAAGGCCTTCTTGATCTCCGTAATGCCATATCCCTTGTGGAGCGCCAACTGGAGCAAGAGACGACACTTCTGCGGATTGAGATAACCACCAGCAATAGCGCCTTCGAACGGCTTCCCTGTCTCCGTGAGTGGGAGATTAGCACTGGTGACACATCCATCCTGGGATCTCTTGGAGTACACGACTGGGATCTGATACTTGCGCCAGACCCACTTGAGGAGCTCGTTCGTCTCGTCGCTGAGGGATCCCGCACCCGATGTGGCGAGGACGATCGCCTTAGCATCCATCTGTTCCACTGCGAGCTCGATCAAGCGAGGGTTGAAGCCCTGGTGATTGTGCAGAATGATGACCTCTGGGAACTCGTGACGTCTCTTGACGCCCACTGGGTCGGAGGAGAACTGGAGCTTCTCTGTGAGCTTAGACGAGTCGATGGAGATGTGGAGGTTGCATGGGCGTGACTTTGGATAGAAGTAGTTAACGTTGCCGTAGACAAACTGACCAAGGTATCCTTGACCAATAGACTTGAATGTGTCGAGTGTGTTGGCGTTTGTCTTGGTGATGTAGAACCCTGAGCCGATGGAGTCGTTGAGCACCACAAGCACTCCACGGCCAGCAGATTCAGGAGAGGCGGCCACAGCGACAGCTTGGTAGAGGTTGAATGTACCGTCTGCTGAGATGGATGACGACGGACGCATGGAGCCTGTCATGACAAGCACGATGTCAGGGTAGTTGATGGTCAAGTCGAGGAAGAAGGCTGTCTCCTCGAGGGAGTCTGTTCCATGGGTGATGACGAATCTTCTGACGCCATCCTCCTCGTATGATCTCTTGATCTCGCGATGCACAAGCAAGAGATGGGTGGCGTTGAGCTCCTTTGAGTCCAGATTAACGATCTGCTGGTACTTCAAGTGTGCAATTTGGGAGAGGCCTGGGACGGAGAGAATGAGGTCCTCGATGGTGAGGTCAACGTCATAGCCACATGTCTGCAGGTTGGAGTCAGTCTTCGCAGCGATGGTTCCTCCTGTTCCCAGGACCTTGACGACGGGCAAAGCGGTGTCGTGTGAGTCAACATCGATCTCGTGCGTTGTGGTGGAGGTTGTGATGGAGACGTTGTGGGTCATGTTGGAGGAGTGAGTCGAGCTTCTGCGCAGGGGGAGGTGTGTCGTGATGTATGGCTCCGGCTCTGTGGCTGTGTCCTTTACTGAGTCGATCTCCATTTCTCTTTAAGTTGACAATAGTGGTTTTGCCCAACAGAAGAGAACTTTTTGGAGCCGTGAGCCTTCAATTTTGGAGATGCCGTTTCTCAAATCCGCGCTCGGAGAAAGTCGGTCCGAGTCACCGGCGCCCGTCGATTATGCGCTTTAAACAGCCGTTTTGTGGGGAAGACCATGATTTTGACTATTCTATGGCTTTATATTATAATTTATAAAGTATTGAATATTGAATCCACTAATCAGAAACAGCCGCTTAACACGTGCGAGTATAATGCGCCGGGAACAATTGTATCAACTCCCAGTCCCGAATCCTCATGGCTCCCGCAGCCTCTTCGCGCAAATCCAAAAACCAAAGTCTCGTTGCTATCAACAGTACTGGCTACTTGTCTTTTGTATGCAGGAGTCTTTTGCAGCTTGTTCCATTTGAGGCGCTTTAATCGGCTGCTTGGTACGACGTGAGCACTTGTCTTGACGTGAGATGTGAAACATGACGATTAACGATGGTAAGCCTGTTCTTCGTTTATGTGTGAATGCTGAGCATGCCGTCACGGATAGACATGTTGGGAATGGCCACATTTCATCTTCGGTTTTACCAAGAGATCGGATGTGTGCTTTCCCGGGTCCCCTGAGCAGGTTGTCAGTGTGAAGTCCTTTGGTCTGCGGGAACCAGGGCTTGAGCCTTGCATCATGGATCATGATCTGCTTTGTCAAGGGGGAAGCAATCGCTGTTAGAGCTATGGCGGTTTCTACCGCCTATACCGTGCTCGACTCATCTTCTCATTCTTGGGCAATACACAATTTCCAGCATTGACTGCTGTCCTACAAAACCTGATCCCCTGAACCGGACGTAGTGATTAGCTATATACTTGACTGCGACTACCTCTATAGGTGGGAGCCAGACAGATACCTCTTCCATGGGCCGGAGATCACTACACCCAGAGTATCTATTCCCTTATTATTGTACTCTGATGGGCGGTTGTACCCAACATGAGTGATACCCCATATGTACAAGAGTCTTATGCAGCAGAGAGGATCAAAGAATATTTTGACCCAGCTCAATGACCATCGAAGCCTTCAATCTCTCCCAACACACTCACAATAGCAACCTCAGTCGTTGCCAGTAAGCTCGTGACACCAGCAGCGTTAGTCAATGCACTCTTGACCGTGTTGAGCGGATCGATGATACCAGCAGCGTACATATCCACAACTTCACCTGTCGTAGCATCAACGCCAGACTGGAATTCATCTCCGAGCTTTCCCTTCAACTGTGCTCCTTCTATACCTGAATTGGCCAAGATTCTCTCGAATGGTGCACCCAAGGCCTTCTGCACAATATCAACACCGATTCTAACATCAAAGTCGAGCTGGCTCTTATCCATCTCCTCCAGTGCCCTTGAAGCCTTTAGCAGAGCGACACCACCACCAGGGACAACACCGCCCTTCAATGCAGAGTATGTAGCATTGAGTGCGTCATCCAATCTGTCTTTTTTCTCTTTGACCTCCAACTGTGAAACACCACCAACCTTAACGACAGCTGCACCATGTGTCAACTTTGCAAGACGCTCCTTCATCTGGTCCTTATCACCAACGCCCAAAGTCTTATCGTTCTCCAATCTTGCCCTGATCTCGTCCACACGGACCTGGATATCGAGATCAGATCCAGCACCACCAACAATAACAGTCTCTCCAGGGGTGATACTCACACTCGAAGCCGAACCGAACAGCTGTCTTGTGGCTGTGCTGGCCACGACACCGTTCTCTGGATCGGTGATGGTTGCACCAGTAGCCACAGCCAAGTCACCAAGGTACTCAGTTCTGGCATCTCCAAAGCCCGGAACACGAACCGCCACGACGTTGACTTGTCCTCTGAGCTTGTTAAGCATGGCGATAGCTAGAGCGTCTCCTTCAAGCGACTCTGCGAGGATCAACAGTGGTCTTTGTTCTCTCTGTGCATGTGTGAGAGCTGGAAGGATATGGTTTGCGAGGCGCATCGTGCCGCGTTGGAGAAGGATCAGTGGTGATTCGAGTTCAACCTTCGCCTTAGGATTCTGGAGGTTGCCGAATTGCGGGGAGACGAGGCCCTCGTTGAATCTGAGACCCTTCTTGACTTCCAACACATCTTCAACCTTGTTTCCCTTCTCGATTGTGATGATTCCTTCAAGGCCAACGGATTCAACAGCTTCGGCGATCAGTGAGCCCAGGTGCGCGTCGCCATTGCATGAGATGCCTGCGATCTGTTTGAGCTCTTCACCGACAGAGATCTCACGCTTGTTCCCCTCCAAAAACTGAACAACCTTCTCCACACCGATCTGAACACCTTTTCTCACTGAATTGGCGTCAGATCCAGTACTAACTTTCTTGATGGACTCAGAGAGGATCGCATAGGCCAGCACTGTGCTGCTCGTTGTGCCATCCCCGGACTCGGCGTTAGCGCGTTGTGTCACGTCCTTGAGGAGCTGAGCGCCCATGTTTGCAAACCGGTCCTCGACAACGACTTCTTCCGCAATTGAAACACCGTCCTTGGTGATCCGGGGAGCGTTGTACTTTTGCTCCATGAGCGCTGTTCTGCCGCTGGGGCCCAGAGAGATGGCAACGGCGTCATGAAGTTGTGTGGCGCCCTGGAGGACAGCGAGACGGGCGCTATCTCCGAATTTGAGCTCTTTGTGTAGTGTGCGGATTGAGCGTCTGAACTGGCGGTTGGCAAGCCTTAGCATTGGTGCTGGTTGTTGGGATCCAGAGGTAGAGAAGGGCCCGTGGAAGACTCCAGAACTCCAGAACTCCATCACCATCTCCCAAAACGGAGCCGAGTCTCGATTTTCGCGAACCCGCAAAAAGGCCAAAAAAAAAAGCGGGGTCACGTGCACGGAATTCGCGAAAAGTCCCCGCAATCGGCCGGTAGGGGCCACATCTCCGTCGCGATTGGCCGAAATTTGTTGTGAGGGGAGTGAGTTGGGATTTGGTGGAGATTGAACTGAAGGGGCAAAGTCAGCGCCCTTCCTCCACCCAACGCCACCACAGCAGCACAGCAGCACAAACCAGCAAGATCATGGACCTCTCGAAGGACCTCTCCACACTGCTGGAGTCGCTCTCCCAGTCGCCGAAGCAGGACCCGCCACAGGCGCTGGCCGAGCTCGCCAACGACCACATCACCAACCACAACCTCCACCAGATGTACGCCGCCTCCTCGCTCAAGCGCCTTCCACAGGCAGACCGTGTCCAGAACCTCACGTGGCGTCTGGCCTCGCTGGGATCCGCTAAGATCCAGGCCAAGAGAGCCTCTTCCTCCTCCAAAGTGGCCAAAGCTGAGAGCTCCGGTAGAGGTCGCTTATCGCTATCTGAGGTGACTCAACAGCGCCTGCGCAACATCCAGAACATCAACAACAACCACAACACAACATCAACGGCGCCAACGACCACGATGCTTGCTCCAACGGAACAGCAGAACGACCCTTCCACGGACCCTATCAACGACGAGTTCGATTACGTGGCTCATATCAAGAAGATCTCGCAGGAGGAGTATCATCATCAGCCTCTCGTGACCAAGCCCATCTCCAACAACCACTCGCTGCTGACGACGTCGTTCCCAAACCCACAAGTGAACCTTTTGGAGACGGGGGACAAGGGCTCCTCGAAGCCAATCTCGTGCTCGAACTGCTCCACGACCTCGACACCGCTGTGGAGACGCTCATCCAACGGAGACATCTTGTGCAATGCCTGTGGTTTATTCTACAAGCTGCACGGCGTCATCAGACCAATCTCGAAGAAGGCATCCGTATCCGAAGCTTCTCTTCCAACACCAGCACAGCAAGGAACTGCCACGACGGCACAGCACAGTGTCAACATCACCTCAACGGCATCAGCATCATCCACGACAACCATGTTCCCTGCACACTACAACTTCCATCTAAGCCCACAGGACGGACACCACGTCGAGCCATCACTCGTTAAGACCACTCACTCGATCTCGTCGATCTCAGAACCAGACCAGCTCGCCATGGATGAGTTCCTCGAGTTCCGCATCGAGAACTTTGACATGGGCAAGTTCGACCAGACGCTGGACATGGAGCATCACCACACCAGCGGACTCGGAGCGGGCGGAGGCATGCTGCATACGCCTATTAGTGAGGACGTGGATATGTTCAAGGATGAGTACGACTGGTTGAAGATGTGAGGATGTGAGATGACGAGTCTGGTTTGGGAATCTTTTGATGTTTTTTGGGATAACTTGCAGTTTTTACATGGTATATGACAGTTTTTTTGATCTTCTTTCTCTTTTTTGTCGACATCTGGGTACACTGTCTTGTCTCTTGTGTGCTTTTTTTTTAATCGTGCTTCCGGAGCACTAATGGCGTTGTCTACACACTTGGTACAGTACATGACTTGTTTCTCTCATGGGCCTGGGGAGAGGATCCTTCGCTCAGTTTACACATACACACACCGCATTTATAATTTATAAGTACACGGCTTTCTATGAAGATGTTCACTGCGCATAGCTACGCGGAGATGATCTTCCCTAAGCGGAGTTGACGTCGTGTGGGTGATGGTACTTCTGCCATGATCTCGTAACTAGATGCAAGCGTCAACGGCCAATCAGCCAATTACGATCCGCATTCGATTTGGGGAGCTCCGAACAAGAAGAGACCATGTGGGGGCGTGGGGCTGGTATTATATTATGGGGCGTTTACAGCGGCAGGAGTGCCCACGCGGGCACGCTAGTACCTCGCAAGTTGTAATGTTGTAATGCTGACCAAACAAGCAAACGGCCGCTTGCGGGAAGAACGTGCTCGCAATTTACAGCAGAACGGCTGCATCCAGACACCAGCGGCTAGAGGCAGACGAGTTGGCCCACCGTCTCCGAGTTCCGAGTGGCAGCTTGCAAACGTGGTGTTAGCGGGAGGGACTTGAGAGTATGGGGATTAAGTTCCACGAGGTAGTGAGCGATATGACGGCCCATAATAGGCGCCCAGGATCCCACACAACGCACTCCACGCACGCCCAGCAAAGACAACAATGGACACTGTGGGCCAAGAACATCGACACACGAAACTGGGGCATTTTAATGGGGAGCAGAGGAAGTTTTCCACCGGCGGCGTGGCCCGAACCGGAGCTCATGCACGCGTGGCACAAAATCATATACACTTGATCAGCTGGCACGTGGGTTCCAAAGTGTGGGCGGAGAAGGGGAGAAGGCTTCCTCGGGGTGTATATAAAAGAGCAGCCATGTGCTGTCTGGAAACACGACTTTTACCAATGTTCGGCTCTCTGTTGCCAGCATGAACGAAAAGTCCAACCCTGCTCAGGTCGGTGTCAAGACTGCCGGTGGAAACGCCGCCTTCCACAACTACATCAATGACTTTGCCCACATCGAGGACCCACTCGAGAGAAGAAGACTTGCCCTCGAGAAGATCGACCAGGCTTCCTTCGGCTGGTACCACGTCAGAGCCATCACAGTCGCCGGTGTTGGTTTCCTCACAGATGCCTACGACATCTTCGCTATCAACCTTGGTCTTACCATGATGACCTATGTCTACTGGCCATCCGGTATCCCAGCATCCACATCCACACTCATCAAGGTCTCCACCTCCGTCGGTACCGTCATCGGTCAGTTCTCCTTCGGTCTCGCCGCGGACAAGTTCGGTAGAAAGAAGATCTACGGTCTCGAGCTTGTCATCATGATTACTGCCACCATTGTCCAATGTACCCTCGGCACCTCCTCTGCCATTTCCTTCCCAGCCATCCTCACATTTTGGAGAATTGTCCAGGGTATCGGTATTGGTGGTGACTACCCAATGTCCTCCGTCATCTCCTCCGAGTTTGCCACCACCAAGTGGAGAGGTGCCATCATGTGTGCCGTCTTCGCCAACCAGGGTTGGGGCCAGCTCTTTGCCGGTATCGTCGCCATTGTCTGTGTTGCCGGTTATAAGGACGCTCTCATTGTCGCCAACACCACTGCTGAGTGTACCGGTGACTGTGTCAAGGCCTGTGACCAGATGTGGAGAATCCTCATTGGTTTCGGATGTGTTCCAGGTTTCGTCTCCCTCTACTACAGACTTACCATCCCAGAATCCCCAAGATACACATTGGATGTTGAATACGACATTGAGAAGGCCGCTGCTGACACTGCCAAGTTCTCCACTGGCCAACGCGGTAACGCTGATGAGGCCGATGTCCAGCAGTTGAGAATCACAGAGAGAGTCAAAGCCGAGGTCATCCAGCCACCAAAGGCCTCCTTCTCTGACTTTACAAGACATTTCTCCCAGTGGAAGCACATGAAGGTGCTGATCGGTACTGCCGGTTCCTGGTTCATGCTTGATATCGCCGTCTACGGTCTCGGTCTTAACTCTGCTGTCATCCTTCAGACCATCGGCTACGCCTCCTCCAAGAACGTCTACCACTCTCTCTACAACTCTGCTGCTGGTAACTTGATTTTGATTTGTGCCGGTGCCATTCCAGGCTACTGGGTCTCCGTTGCTACCATTGACACCATCGGAAGAAAGCCAATCCAGGTTGTCGGCTTCTTCCTCCTCACAGTCATCTTCTGTATCTGGGGTTTCGGTTACCACAAGATCGGTGAGCACGGTATCCTCGCCATGTACGTTCTTACCCAGTTCTTCGAAAACTTTGGCCCAAACACCACCACATTCGTTGTTCCAGGTGAGTGCTACCCAACCAGATACAGATCCACAGCGCACGGTATCTCCGCTGCCTGTGGTAAGGTTGGTGCCATCATTGCCCAGTGTGCCATTGGTACTTTGATCAACCACGGCTGTTCCGCAGACAACAAAAACTGTTACTTGCCACACGTCATGGAGATCTTTGCCCTCTTTATGCTTCTCGGTATCTTCACCTCCTTGCTCATCCCTGAGACCAAGAGAAAGACCCTCGAGCAGATCTCCGAGGAGGTCCACGGCGAGGTTGACCCATCCAAGATGGCTGGTACCACCACTGCTCACGAGGACTCCACATCCCAGGAGATGGTCTAAGCTGTCCTATATCACTCCCTCACTCATTGATTTTTACTCTCTTTTACTTCTTCGGTTATAATTAACAGCTGGCTTGCTACATAAAAGGACACACTAATAAATACCTCCCGTGTCTAGGAAAAACACCTCTTCATTAGATCACATGACACTAATCATTCAATCCAGGATGTCAACTTCTCAACCCAAGCGCTTTGACAACACGCTCTTCCTCAAACTCTTCAACGATGGCGTCTGATCCACCTTGGCCAACTTGTCCCTCTCCCAGGGTGTCAAGTTCCCCTCTGGCTCTCCTGGCACTGGACTCTCGCGGGATCCAGGCGTTTCGTTCTCCTGCATCTTCTGTGGTGTTTGAGGGGAATCGGTCATCGACATCTTCTGAAGGCGTGCAGTGAGTGTGTTGCTTCTGCGCTCGGTGGTCTTTGATGGAGTTGACATCTCACTGAACTGTGTGCTGTTGGAAGTGGCGTTGTTCTCGTCTTGGAGATAAAGTGCAAGACGCTCATCATCCATGTTGAGAATTGAGAGTTGATCATTGGACTGGAGCACACAGAGACGGAGAACGTACTCGAGAAGCGAGAGAGATCTGTGTTGTGCTCGAGGAGAGGGTTCTGCCTCTTCTGGTTCTGAATCTGAGTCGGAGGATGAGGAGGAAGAGTCATAGAGATGTTCATACTCTCCAAATGCAACCCACTCAACCTGGGGCACCGCTGGTTCCTTGTCTTCTTCATCGCTGCTTTCAACATCGTCATCAAAGGACTTGTTTACTTTGAGGACAAGAACAGGCGTGCTTCTATCCTCCAACTTGAGCAACTTACCGGAAGCACTGAAGAACAACTTTGTGACAGTAGAGACGTTCAACTCCTTCAATCCAGGTTTCTCCTCCTCTTCATCGTGATACCGTCCATCATCAAAGCTTTCCTCAATCTTCAAAGCGTAGTCAAACTCCTTCTTCTCATGAACACGTCTCCAAATGGAAACATGTGCCCTCGTGAACTCCTCCTTCCAGCTGATCTCACTGAGAACATTGTTCACAACTCTTCCCCTGTGATAGAAGATCGAGTACAGGGTCAACTCGAATACCGGCCCCACTCGTACGCTCTTCTTCCCATCAAACTTGTCATTGGACCTGTTGACGATATCAGCCGCCTGCAATAATCTCCCCGGGCTCACCTGGTTAGGCAACGCGCCGTTGAGGTTAGCGCCACTTGTAGTCAAGGCCAAGTTGATCAACGGGATTGCTTCCTCAATTCTATCCAGAAGGTCAACCATATATGTCTCCACTTCACTCACCTCTTCTTTGTTCTTCCCAGAGACATATCCTTCCGTGATGGCACTCACGCGCTCATCAAACGCATCAATCTCCAGCTTGAGGTCTCGCGTGAGCGTGAGTGTGCTCTCGAGATTCGTATTCCCGCGAGCTGCAACGAGTTTGATGAGGTCGATTGCAGAGGACACGATATCAATTCGTGTCTGGAGCTTCTTCTTGAGTCGTGTGAGCCGCGTGCGGTCTTCTTGCGGAACTTTGGTGAGGAATTTAGCAACGTTCTTCACGGCATAGGAGGAAGCAATGGAGATTCCGGAGCGGATGGCGAATGTAACAGCTTGACTGCCGGCCTGTGAATGGTGTTAGTTAGTATATCAGTGATAGAGAAATTTCGCAGAGAAGAAGACTTACTCTTGCAAGAAGCTCATCCATCGTGTGTTGGTGGGGGTTGTTGTTGTCAGCGCAATGGGAATGTTTGGACCTGGCGGCACGTTGATCTGGCCGTTGGTAAGGAACTCAGAGCAGGTTTTGGTGCTGTACTTGAACGACAATGGGTACTTCAGTCTTCTGTTCAAATTGCAGTGATAACAAGCTGATCCACGAGATTTTAGCTATTGCCGCCGTGTTGGTGAGTTATAGAAAAGTTCAAATCACGTGCAACGGCAAAAGAAGTTGTCAAAATTAACCCGGACACCGTGGTAGGGCCACTATTAGGCTACAAGTCATCAATGTATCCAAAAGTGCTATTAAAACGTATCAAATGAAGAACCCTGAAACTGTAGTGTACAAAGAAAGAAAACTCATGACATGATGCAAAGAAACCAAAGAAAAGTTGTACCCTGAATCGTAAAACCCAAATAAACAAATGCAAAATGCAGCAGTAACTTCAACGACGGTCCGTCTTACCAACACCACGTTTACCAGAGAACAAGTGCTTTGGCATCATAGCAGTAGCATGACGATCAGCCTCACCTGCTCTGGCCTCTCTGTTACGCTCACGTCTCTGCATCTTGGCCAATCTGTCAGCCTTGGTTCTCAAAGCACCGTCGGAAACACCATCGTTCAAACGGTCAGTCTTGTATGCTGGCTGCTTCTTGTTTGTGTGTGTGGACTGCTCATACACAACATCGGCACCAGTCTCCTGGTATCTGTGTGCAAGCTTGGCCTGCTTCTTAGCCTGGAGGGCAGACGTGTCGTGGCCCAAAGACTCCAAGTGCTCCTCCATCTCTGAGAAGGACTTTGTGAGCTTGGAACGTGGCATGGCACCGTTGTTCTTGAGGTTCTTTCTGTTTCTGGCAGCGTTCATCATCTTTTGCTGCTTCTCTCTGATCCATTGTGCCTTCTCGTGGATGCCCTCAGCCTCTCCGTCCTCAATCTCAGAGTCAGAGTCGTAGAAGCCCTCCTGCTCCAATCTCTCCTCCTCCTCTTCCAAAGCCTGCAACTTGGCGGCGATATCTGGGTCCAAGAAGTCGTACACGTTCTTACCTTCAAGCAACTCTGGCATCTTGTCATCCTTCCACTCATCATCCTCAAGGATGTACTTGTCGTGCAAGTTGATGTTGAAGACACCAGCACCACCGTTCTCAGCCTCAATGTCACGGGCCAACTTACGTCTGTTTGGATCCATCTTGTCGTACTTCTCGAGCGACTTGACTCCCTCTGGAATGTATGCATCTCTCTTGATGTCATCTCTTGGAGCTGGCTTGGAAACGTGGATCTTGTTGAGCACGTTGTTGACACGGGCAGAGCCCTTGAGCTTCTGCTCGATTCTGGAGGCAAGCAACTTCTCACACGCCTTGTTTCTGACATTCATAACGTTGTCCTCCTCATGGCAAGAAGCCTGCATGATCTCGACACCTGGAAGCTTGGTGACGGACTGGATGAGCTCCTGGCGCTCCTCGTCAAGGTCCTCTGGCTTGAGAATATCGGTCTTGTTCATCACGACCAAAACGGACTTGTTGGCAAACAATGGCTTGATGGAGTGGAAGAGCTTGACCTGCTGCTCGATGGAGTAACCACACTGCTCGGAGATATCCATGAAATAGAGCACTGTGGAACGCAAGTGAGCAATGGCGTAAATGGACTGCATCTCGATGTTGTTCATCTCCTCAGTTGGTCTGTCCAAGATACCTGGGGTGTCAATGGCCTGGAATCTCAGGTACTTGTAGTCAAAGTGACCAACGTACAGCGACTTGGTTGTGAAGGCGTATGGCTGGACCTCGACGTCAGCCTTGGTGATACAACGAAGGAAGGAGGACTTACCGACGTTAGGGTAACCACAGATCAAGAGTGTTCTGGTGTTTGGATCAATGGATGGAAGACGACCCAAATGCTGTCTGACCTGCTCCAAGTACGCAAGCGGGTCCTTGAGCTTCTTGACAATAGTGGCCATTCTACCAAGAGCAGCTCTCTTCAACTGCTTACACTGGAAGAGGGACTGACCAAACTTCAAGAGTCTGACGTAGTCACGAGAAACCTGCTCGATGAGGGACTTAGCTCTGGAGACGGCAGCCAAGGAAACCTTGTAGTGGTTCTTCTCATAGAGGGTGTCCATGAGGTCTCTGTGGAAAGGATGAACATCATCAATCTTTGGGAAACCAGCAATGAGGTCCTGGAACTTCTCCTCAAAACCCTCTGCAGTGAACTTGACCTTTCTCATGTAGAAGGCCCTGATTCTCTGGATCTTGAAGCCCGGTCTGATGACGGTGGGCGTCTTTCTCTGTGTTCTGTTAAGAACGATGTCCAACAGGTCGTTGGCATTAGGCACAGTTGGGATGTCCTTCCACGTGAGCTGCATTGTGGGTGGTGTTTGGCTGAGCTGAGCTGCTTCTCTTCAATAGTTAAGGAGATGCCTCTCTTTAAAATTTTTTTAGACCTTCCCCCTTCTGCTTATGTAAGCCCGGCGCGATGAGGTTACCCGCCCGGAAAATTTCTTTTTTTTATAAATTTTTATGTAGGCGCATCATCATGGCACAGTGCCGGTCCATAAGTATCGTTATTGTCTATCGGTTGTGGCTCAACATTGAGGTATGCGGTCTTGTCAGCTTTTCATCTCATCTGTTTGGGACTACCCATTCGTTGGATGGGAAGCGGATTTGACCGCTCTTTTAACCTGTTGTGGTCATTACTTGAGCTACTGATGAACCTTGGTCAGAAGTGACGACACATGTGACGGTGAACATGTTCTGACGCCAACACAGGCTTAAAGGCCCTGTAAGTCATGAACAGGTCCCCGAGGTTTGATCTGCCTTGCTGTGAAGGACTCAAGTCTTTGATACAAATTTATCCATCAGGTCTGGGCCTCATGATGACACCGGCATTATTTTGCAACTCATTAGGAGTGGTTGTCTCAGAGTCCAAGAACTTCGGTGAATCGAACGAATAATTTCCCACTCACAGCTCTGTGATGTGGGCCTACACCTCAATATTCAACCATAGTCATTCACTAGTATTCACTAGATCACCATCAAACACTAACGGTAGCTTCAGTAGCCTTATCCCTTGGCTTGTACTGGAATGCCTCCATTGGTGAAAGACCCCATGTCTCCAACATCTGCTTGTCCTCATCCCAGCCGTTACACATTGTAGTCAACATCTTCTTTCCCGTGAAGATTGCATTGCATCCAGCGAGGAAACACAAGAACTGTTCGTGGTCCTTCATAGTATATCTTCCAGCAGCAAGTCTAATGATTGCCTGTGGCATAACAAGTCTGGCAGTAGCGATGGTACGCACGATTTCGTCAATACTGATCTTCTTGTTCTTGACTTCCTCGTACATCGGCGTTCCCTTGATCGGGACAAGTCTGTTGATAGGCAGGGACTCTGGGTGTTTGTCCATTGTGGCCAATGTGTGAATGAAAGAGACATGGTCCTCTTGGGTCTCACCAAGACCAAGA
Organism: Petasospora xylosilytica; assembly: GCA_003708285.2. Lineage (NCBI taxonomy): Eukaryota > Fungi > Ascomycota > Saccharomycetes > Phaffomycetales > Wickerhamomycetaceae > Petasospora > Petasospora xylosilytica. The sequence continues at coordinate 57,456 of PPNT02000015.1, read as the reverse complement.
ATGCCACCAGTGCATGCCTTGAGACCAGCCTGCTGGACATTGCTGACTGTCTGGAGTCTATCATCGTATGTTCTTGTGGAGATAACCTTTGGGTAGTGTTCTCTGGAGGTATCAATGTTGTGGTTGTACGCCGTCAAGCCAGCACTCTTGAGCTCTCTGGCCTGTTCAGCGTTAACCATACCCAGTGTAACACAACTCTCCATGCCCATCTCATGAACGGCCTCAACCATCTGCTTCACCTTCTTCAAACCATTCTTACGGCCATTCATGTCTCTCCAGGCGGCACCCATGCAGAATCTGGTGGATCCGTTTCTCTTGGCCTCCTTAGCAGCTTCAATCACCTCATCAACTTGAACCATTCTCTCAGCCTTGACACCAGTGTCGTAGCGAGTAGACTGGGCGCAGTACTTGCAATCCTCAGTGCAGCCACCGGTCTTGATGTTCATCAGAGTACACAGTTGCACCTTCGTTGGGTCGTGGAATCTTCTGTGTTGTGTTTGGGCGGCATATACCAAGTTCATGAGCGGTGTGCTGTGAATCTCCTTGATTTGCTGGCGGGTCCAGGATGTGGATGGCTCCTCGAGGGAAAGGGCAAGTGAGAGTGCGTCCTTTGGCTCCTCTGGCTGACGTGTGTGCTCGTCCATCATTGGGATCTGGAAGGCGCCAATAGAAGGCTGAGGGAAACCATAGGCTGTGTATGGCTTCTTAAGGGCTCCCTTTGTGTGCACGAAGCGTCTGAGTGTGTGGTTCTGGAGTCTCATGGGTTCTTTTGTGGCTATCAAAGGAGTTGTTGGTGCAGGCAAGCAGACGAAGGCTGCGGTGGGCGTGGGGGTCTTTAAATAGCTCCCAACTTTTCGAAAGCAGCCCACCAAGACAACAAGGAGACCAGTGTTCGGCGGAAAGGTATGGCTTAAGACCTCTGGTGACTATCTTGCCGCTTTGATTGGACGAGAGAGAGCTCTACCAAAGACCCAACTTCTGGCGTGACTCCCCAAAGCGTCTGAATACGGAAGTTTCTGGGAGTCACAGCGACTTTGTTGGGGAGTCATCTTGGAATCACAGGGGAGTCACCGGGGAGAGGAGAGAGTACTGACGAGTCCTCCTAGAATCGACGCTACGGCCTACGGATCGAGGACTTTTGCAGAGAAAGAGTGGAACTTTGGGTGGAACCATACGTAAGACCATAACTGGTCTGAAAACTCCATACCTATAGGGAAAATAGCGTAGCCAAAGCTGTAGCCGCGCAAATGAACCGCATTGGCGAGACAATAGCAGTTCTTATCATTCAAGATCCAAGATATTCCGTTCAAAAACAGTACTAGAGCTTACATATTCCATTGGATAACCTTATTCAAAGGGTCAACGGCCGACATTGTAGCTTCTGAGCGCTTTATAGAAGAGCTTTTACGTCTGAAGTTGGGACGTTCCGGGGTAGATGAGAGATGAGCGAAACTGGCAGCATAATTCCTCCATTAATTATGGTCCAATCCAATAGAATGTTACATGAAGTAGCTCTTATAAGACTGAAGCACATTACATATCAGTACACTGCTGTATTCAGGAGTTAGGGGCGAATAGCTTCGTAGCATGTGGCCGTACCGTGGACATCGCGCTCCGCGCTCAAAATTAAAAAAAAAAAAAAAAATTGCACAAGAGCTCCTTTCATCACTAATCAACAATCACCAGAAGTCTACACAAGCACGACTCCAAGAATATGTCAGAAGCTGTGGCGCCGGCTTTTTCCACCTTCCAGGATGAAGCGGCTCTGTTCCAGCAGTATCCAGAAGCAGAGCACAAGAGGCCATACTTGGGCCCAGGTTGGGAAGACTCTTCAAGCATCAGGGAGAAGATTCATGACTACTACTCTCTTGACGAGCTCATCTCATTCTTGAAGAAAGATAAAGAGGATGGTACGAGGAAGTACAAGAAGATCACATTGCAGTTCCCCGATTTGCTCGTGGGTGACTCCGCTATTGCTGTCCAAATCCTCCAGGAAGGATTGAGAGCTGGGTCGCCTCATCACGATCATGACAGCAAAGATGAACACATGCATGAAGAAGAGATCGACTTCACTGAGCAACATAAGAAGAAGGGAAAGGATACATGCACACGCAGCTGTGCAAACTGCAAGTGTTCGGACCCACTGGATACCTCGGCCAAAGATAAGCAGCATCAGCAAGTCTGGATTCTTGCCGACACAGCATACTCTGCTTGTTGCATTGATGAAGTTGCCGCCGAACACGTTGCTGGAGATGTTGTCGTTCATTTTGGAGATGCCTGTCTGAATACTATTCAGAAGCTGGACGCCGTGTATGTCTTTGGAAAGCCATATCTCGACTTGCAGGCTACGGTGGAAAGATTTGAAGAGACTTATACAGATAAGGATGAGAAAGTTGTACTCATGGCTGATGCTCCCTACACACGACACTTGTCTCAAGTCTATGCCATCTTGAAGGGGAAGGGATACACAAACATTGCATTTGCTGACATCGACCTTGAGAAGGCAAACAAGGCCACGATTGTTGGATTCACGAGTGATACCTCCGTCTCTGGAGGAGTCAGATTCTCCAACAGACTACTGAAAGGTCTCAATGAAGACTTCGATGTTGAAATGGAGCTCATGGACTACCAGCTATTCCACATCACAACTCCCCAGCCACCGCATCTGCTCTTCCTCACAACCAAGTTCTCGACGCTCACGCTGTATGATCCATCCACGAACTCCACTTCACAGGGTCCATTTCCTTCACTAATGAAAAGATACAGATACATGCAAATGGCACGCACAGCTGGAACTGTTGGTATTCTCGTGAACACTCTCTCACTACGAAACACGACTGAGGTGATCAAGGCTGTCTCCACGAAGATCAAGGAAGCTGGAAAGAAGCACTACATGTTTGTTGTCGGTAAGCCAAACGTTGCCAAACTCGCCAACTTTGAATCCATCGAGGTGTGGTGCATTCTTGGTTGTGGTCAGGGTGGAATCATTCTCGATCAGAGCAACGAGTTCTACAAGCCAATCATCACGCCATATGAGCTCGAAATGGCGTTGGCACCACAGGTCCAATGGAGTGGCAAGTGGGTCACTGAGTTCGAAAAGCTGCTTGGTGAAGATGACGAGGATGCTAATGAGTCTACGGAGGCGTCAGTTGATGATCCATCAAGTCCAAGACCTGAGGATGATGATGATGATGCACCAGAGTTCAACCCTGTTACAGGAAAGTTTGTGAGCACATCGAGACCTCTGAGAAATATTCAGCACTTGGAGATTGATTCCAAGGAGGCTGACAGTGAAGGAGAAGGCCAGCTTGTAAAGGCGTTCTCCAAGGCCGTTGCTATCAAGAACACTGTGTCTACATCAGCTGTCTATTTGCAGAATAGAGAATGGACAGGATTGGGATCTGACTTCAAGGACGATGAGGTTGACGACGAAGGTGCTCGTGTTGAGGAAGGAAGAGGTGGTATTGCTAGAGGCTATGATTTTGATGTCGAACACCACAACTAACTTATTACGACAATAATGCATATTTATGACACGTTACAATTCATTAGGCGTAGTTTTATATCGTCAATTTTGATCATATGGCAATGAAGCCAAACTGGATCTGGATTTCAGGCCGAGGCTGTGGGTCGTTATTGTTTCCTTGTTGCATCCGTCTGCGCAACTGTCTCTGTTGAATCATGTACACAACCATGAACATTGCAAACGAACCTGCCAAGAAGATGATGAACATCACATCCTCGGTCAAGATGTATTCCTGTTGCGGCTCAGTTACATCAGGACTCAAATTATCCTGCACTTCTGCCTCGTAGTCTGATGGGAGTTGAGTGGAGCCGCGCACCTTTTGATACAATCTGAGCCAATCCGCCCAGGTTCTCTTGGTATCAGTGTTTGGGTCAACTGCTGTGGTCTTCTTTCCAAAGATGTTGTTCAGGACACCTTTAAATCTGAGTCTCATGAGTGCAATCTGGACTGGCAAGTATGCTTTTGTATGCTGGACAAGCGACAAGTCGTAGTATCTCTTGGCGAGGTGGAAGTCCTGCTCAACCCCCAGGCCCATCTCATGCATCCACCCAAGATTAAAGGAGGCCTGTGACGCACTTCTTGCAGATGCTTCTTCATAACATGTGACAGCATTGACGTACTCTCCCTCGGCGAAGTACATGTCTCCAAGCAACACCAGAGAGTCAAGGTTGTGCTGTGATGATGAGCGCGTGGAGTAGACTTTGGCCATGTGTCTTCTCTCCTCCGGGATCTTTGGTGGGTCCTCCAAAATTCCATTTGGTTGATACATGAGGAAGGCAGCAGAAGATTGTGCCATCTCGAAGCCTTGTTCTGCGGCCATGGCGTATCCAATCAATGCGTTGTGGGATCTTCTGTTCATCAACTCGTGGAATGCCCACTCCAAAGATGTCAAATGTGGATCGAAGTACTCACAGAAGTGCTTCAAGTAACTCACAACGTTAGGACATTTATCTTCTGACTCGGTGTGTTGCATAGCCACTGCCCTTCTGTAGTATGACTCAATGCCAACGCTGTATTGTGGAGCACTGAACTGTGATCCGTCAGCGAATGGACCGAAGTTGGTATTCTTCAGAGTGACTTGCAGCGAGGATCCATTCTTGTAGTGTTCTGTGGCCAAAGCAGTGTTTCTCAAGTTCTCTGGTCCCTTATCATAAATCAATGCCAAATCGTTATGGACGTCCTGGTGTGGATACAATGCATTGGCCTTCTTCAAATACGACACTGCTTCCTCAAAGTTCTGCTCGACTCCCTCTCCTCTCATCAACATGTGACCCAACAAATAAAGACATCTCGCCACACAATACTTCTCATATGTCTGGAGGAACCTCAGCTCGTTCTGGGAATCAATAATGGCCTGCTTGGCATACCTGTATGCCTTCACGAAGTTGCGTGGACGAGTATAGCTTCCCTCATAGTTTGTGATGGCACTGAAGTAGAGTTGATCATAGATACTGTAATCATCAGAAAGAGCGTCGGTCTGCAAGATCCGGTCAAACCTGTTGGACTTCCTCGTGAGAGACGATTTGGTGTCGCCAACTCCCTTGCCATAGATACCATCCTGAAAATCTGACACGCGGAGATTGAACGTATCCAAGTGTGGTCCACCGAGAGGCCCAGAGCTGTATAGATCCATCATTTCATCTGCCACAATCTGGTAGTAGTAGCGTGACCTTTGGCAATCGTATGGCATGCCAATGTTGTAGAGTGATCTGTAGGCAAGAACCATTGCAGCTCGGAGATCACCCTGCTCAAATGCAAATTGGAAGTACAAGTTAGCTCTTGCTTGATCGATTTCGACTTCTCCAAAGAGGCCCGTGGCGTATATGACACCGAGGTTGAAGTATGCGGTGGCGTTGGCTGAGAGCTCTGAAACTTTGTGATAGTACTCAAGGGCCAATGAGCCGTTGTATGGGATGGAATAGTTGCCATACATGTTCATCTCGGCAAGCATAAATGTTGCGTCGACGTTTCCAAGAGCTGAACTTTCTTCGAGTAAAGACAACGCCTCCCTCAGCTCCGAAGAGAGATTCTCCATCCCTTGTTTGTAAGCTCGTCTCTCAAGTCCCCAATCGAAGTCCATCTGGAGCTCAAGAACAGCAGTTTCACCTTCTTGCACAACATTGGTGAACATGGGTACTGTCCGCAATATGCTTTCAGCCTTTGCATACAACTCCACACCTTTGTCTGGCTCATCTGATGCAGTGGCACACGCCGTTATCGTAAGCGCTAGAGCTTTGTTAGTCAAATGGTCTCTGGATGGTCGATTCAAAGGCGGAAAACTCACCTGTGAGTAGTGTGGAAATGAGCCTCATAATGACAAGCTCCCACAATAACCAGTCACTCTCGTTCGGTGAAGCGCTGGCTTTATTCACGTACTAAAACATCAACATCGAAATGTCACCAAGAGCCCCGCTGTCCACACCAAATCGCGATTCGCGAAAACCCCAACACCACCACATTTTCGCGACTGGGCCGCCACGTCGAAGGAATTGGCTGAGATCATCAACACCTCAAAACAGCGCCAAAGAGACATACCACAGGCTTATTGGTTTCTGATCTCGAGTGCTAGAGTTCATATTGCTCAGTCCATCAAGGAATTGCCATTGGAACCAGCAAACCACGAATTGAAACACGCAAAAATGGTATGTTCCTGTCTACCATCAATACCAAAACATGGACCACTAACAACAGATCAGGTAACTATCGGCAACGCACACGACGATCTCATTCACGATGCTGTCCTCGACTACTACGGCAAGCGTCTTGCTACATGCTCGTCGGACAAGTCCATCAAGATCTTTGAGATTGAAGGCGAGGAGCAGAAGCTTGTTGAGACGCTCAGAGGCCACGAGGGACCAGTGTGGCAAGTGAGCTGGGCGCATCCAAAGTTCGGTGTCATCCTTGCCTCAGCATCATACGATGGTAAGGTTCTGATCTGGAAGGAGGAGCAGGGAAGATGGAGCATCATCTCCGAGCACACTGTCCACAGTGCTTCGGTGAATAGCGTTTCATGGGCTCCACACGAGTACGGCGCACAGCTCCTCGTGACCTCATCTGATGGAAACATCTCCATTGTGGAGTACAAAGAGGGCGGTAACACATCATCCACACTCATTGAGAACGCCCATGCCATTGGTGTCAACTCTGCCACATGGGCCCCACCAGCCGTGTCGGGTTCCGCAGTCGATGTCGGCGACAAGCAGCAAGAACGCAGATTCGTGTCTGGTGGTTGTGACAACCTCGTCAAGATCTGGAGGTACAACAGTGAGAGTAAGACATATGAGCTCGAGCACACTCTCGAGGGCCACACTGACTGGGTGCGTGATGTCGCCTGGTCTCCTTCGGCACTGACCCGCTCCTACATCGCCTCTGCCTCACAGGACCGCAGTGTGCTCATCTGGACCCAGGACAAACCAGGCGCAGAGTGGAAGAAGCAGCCGCTCCAGCAGGAGAAATTCCCAGATGTTGTTTGGAGAGCAAGCTGGTCGTTGTCTGGAAACATTCTCGCCGTCTCCGGTGGTGATAACAAGGTTACCTTGTGGAGAGAGAGCCTTGATGGTAAATGGGAGTCTGCTGGTCACATTGACCAGTGATTTCGAGACGTGGGGTGTATACTAGACCAAAAAGAAGATGCATTGCTAATTGTGTAGTGTTTGTGACCTCATGAAGTGAGGGAAATCGTTCATTCTTGAAAGCGAGTGTCGAGGTTGTGCAAGTTGTAAAACCGCACTAGACCTAGTGACCTCCTTCCAGATAATTGGGCCAATTTGACAGAAGTATTCAATCCCATCAGTCGGATGTTAAGTGCTTAAAGCCTGAAGGCTGAAATAAGCACCATCGACGTAGTAGGAGAGATGGACCGCAGATACCTCACCGCCCCCGTCTGTAGACTGTTCCTCATATGCAAATGGACTCGCAGTTCAGAGAAACTGTGTGCAAGAACAAAAGCTTGAGAGAAGAGCTAGCAGACGAGGGCTCAGAGACTTTGCGTCTCCGGCTATGGCCGACTGGTTCCCGCCATTGGAGATACTCAAGAAGTCTCAGAACATGATGGATCGGTCAAGCTCGAGAGATCATATGTCCCGCTTCTTGACGAGAGTTGTGAAGTTCATGATAGCTCACCACATGGAGATGTGAGATGTATCTTCGTGGGATCAAGAACAACAAGGTTTCTGGTTTTTTGTTTTTGCTAGTCATGATGTTTCAGTGTTCTGCTGTTGCCCCAAAAGACGCTGTTTCAGCCGCCTCCACTGCCGCAGTTGAGGCTCAGCCGAACATTCAATTTCCAATTCGGAATTCCATCTTCTCTCATCCCGCCAACAGTGGAAGAGTCTGAGAACGAGGCAAACGATGATTCTGGTCAGTGCGATTTGACTGTTAAGGCTCCAGATAACACTTCTGAGTCTTCTGCTCACGGTTTTGATGTTGATGAGCTCGTGGTTACCATTGTGTTGTCCAAGGTCAAGGAGAAGGCCTATGAGGGTGCCATTGCAAACATCAACTCATTGAAGGAGAGCATCGGTTCGGTCTTGAAGTCCATCTTGATGAGATTCAAGTTCCACAACATGATGAAGAGACTCAAGTCGTTGAAGGTGAAGTATCTGACGCTCATAATGTTCAGAAGTCAACACTGATAAAGATCTTGGAAGACAGAGCAGACTAAGAGCAAGTTGGGTATGTTCTTGTACTGAGAGATGGTGGTATTGTTGAGTACGGTGTCTCGGCCTCCACAAGAGTCTTGACTTCAATTACTGACGCTGAACTCAAGTCAGCTGAGATTGGCGTTGTCAGAGCAAGATCCTTGATTCGCATGTGGAATGACTTGAACACTGTTGATTTTTCCATTTTTCCACCTCAAGAATAGAAGAGGGGGATGATGATGTTGATGGTCATTGGTAACATGGTGAAGACGTTGTTCTGTGATAGTCAGAATGCGTTGTCCGTCAAAGACTACTAAGGCAAACAAACACTTTGACAGAGGCGTGAACTTGTTGAAGGAGAAGATCAAGATTGAAAGCATGAAGACAAACTATGTCACATCATCGAAGAACGTTTCTGATTGCTTGACCAAGACTGTATCCATCTCTACTTATGAACTAATTGTGAGACAAGTCATGTCTTCTGCCAGCACTGTGATGTTGAGCAATGTCGAAAGAAGTTCAAAGAGCAAGCAGTCATGGGTCTGCAGCGTGAACAGAACTTTGGTCGCCCTTCATGGTGAAGGGGGTGAAGCTGTATCCCTGAAAGAGAGGATCTGTTTGTACAATACATGTGGTTTTTGTGGTATAAAACGCATATTGTACTTGAGCTTCGAGATGTTCAGTGATCAGTGATCATTCGATCTGACCAAAAAGAAGATGCATTGCTAATTGAAGTGTAGTGTTTGTGACCTCATGTGAGGGAAATCGTTCATTCTTAAAAGCGAGTGTCCAGGCTGTGCAACTTGTAAAGCCGCACTAGATCCCAGTGACCTCTTTCCAGATAATTGGGGCAATTTGACAGATGTATTCAGTCCCGTCAGTCGGCTGTGAAGTGCTTGATGCCTGAAACAAGCACCACCGATGTAGAAGCAGGGATGGATCATGGACTGAAGATACCTGATCACCGCCCCCTTTCTGTAGACTGTTCCCAATTCCTCAAATGAAAATGGGTTCGCAGTTCACAGAGGTAGATGGCAAAAGCAGAGTACAATGAAATAACTGAGGCTATTACTGATTATTGCAAACTCATGATTGACCTTTTATGAGAACCTTGACGCTCCACAATGTTCGGGCCTGCATCGTGCATGATCTATGATGATCGAAAACTGACAGGGCGAATGTTCACGTACGGAAAAGAAAGGTGCTCTTGAGAGAAGTGCTAACATAAACGACGTCGACGAGGACTCAAGAACTCTGATGGCCTTCGATCACTGCGACTTCGCGAATTTTCGCGATCCAGCTGCGCGTTGATTCATGAAGGCCCTTTTAGATCAGAACAGTCCTTATCTCTGTCTCCTTAAAGCCAGCAGACTCCGATGATTGAAGACACTCAAGAGTATTATAGCCTCCTGGAGAAGGCCACCACTCATATCCAAGCCACGGTTCCCGGATTCACGCCGAAAGCTCTTGTCATTTGCGGCTCAGGCCTCGGTGGAATCGGCCAACTCGTCCAGTCCGCAACGGAGGTATCCTACTCCCAGATTCCCGGGTTCAGGGTATCCACTGTCCCCGGTCATGCTGGAAAGCTCGTCTTTGGATACATTGGTGACAAGAAGGTTCCGGTGATGTGCATGGTGGGCCGCTTGCACTTCTACGAGGGCTACGAGTTTGAAGAGACAACCTTCCCGGTACGCGTGGCCAAGATGCTTGGATGTGAAATCGTTGTTGTAACGAACGCAGCTGGAGGTTTCAAGCAAGGATACAAGCCTGGAGACCTCATGATTATCAACGACCACCTCAACATCCCAGGGTTTGCAGGATGGCATCCACTCAGGGGCCCAAACCTCGAGAAGTTCGGTCCAAGGTTCCAGCCACTCTCCGACGCGTACGACCTCGAGCTCAGGAAGCTCTTCTTCCAGTCTGCTAAGAAATTGGGAATCACGAGAACAATCCACGAAGGAACGTACTTCTTTGCCGTCGGTCCAACGTTCGAGTCAAGAGCAGAAGTGCGCGCTATCAGAACCATGGGAGGCGACGCAGTGGGAATGAGCACTGTTCCTGAGGTCATTGTGGCCAGACATTGCGGAATGAGAGTTCTTGCCCTCTCTCTTATCACGAATGAAGGTGTGGCTGAGCCACCGGCCAGTGTCTTTGATGAGAACCCAAAGGCCCTCGATGAAGGAATGGCATCTCATGCAGAGGTTCTGGAGTCCGCTAATGCTGCTTCGGAAGATGTTCAGAAGATCTTTGAGGCAACCATCAATGAGTTCTGAATTATTAGTATCAATGCAAATTTATTCAACTGCCTTGGATACGTCTATTTATCGGGAGCTTACTCTCCAAATACATTGGTCTTGTACTAAGAATTAGACGTTCAAACTAGTACGTACCTTCAAGATGCCGAAGCTAGGACCGCTACAGAAGATTTCAGTGGTTATGAAGAACATCGTAGTATGTGTACACCTATTGAATTACAATGGAGACCCTCATATCTTTAACCAGTTCAATCTTCTTGCCGTTCTGCTTGACGTTGATGATAACCCCCTCCTCAGAGGTGGTCAAGAAGTACTCACCATCAACAACCTCAACCTCAACAACTCCCAACTTGGTGACAATTCTGGCTCTAGCACCATCCACCATCTTCTTTGGGTCGAACAGCAAGCCACCATCCAGCGAAGGTCTCAAGCCAAAGAGGCAGGCCGGGAACTCGTACAAAGGGCAAGCACCCCATCCATGACAATCACTTCTCTGATTGACATCATCCTCGATCCAGGTCGTCACATTCATCTCACACATTTCCTTGTATGGTTTCATGAGAAGATCAAAGTGCCTGTCGTAAATCCCCTCCTCCTCAAACGCACGACAGACGTAGAAGCTCATTGCGTAGGAGCACTTAGCCATGCTTGGTGGAGTGTCAACGAATGACTTCTCGAGGAGTGCACTAGCATTTGCCCCAGATACAGCACCGGCGAGGACAGCCATGACCTGTGTGTGTTGACAGATGTCAGTTGTGTCGGGACCATCAGTGTATATATTGTCGATGTAACAGTGCTTGTTCACGTTGGTGTTGAGCATCTCGGCACGGGAAGTGTACTCGGTAGCAGTATCGTGGCGTCCAATGAACTTGGCAATCTCGGAGGCTCTCTGAAGAACATAGGAGTACAACAAGGAGTGGAAGGCAATGGTACCGTTCTTCATGTACACTGGTGGGAAGGCAATGGTTGGGAACTTTGACCACTCTTTGACCCAGTCCACATAAGCCCAGGCACTCGAGTCAAATCTGCCAACCATGCCGAAGTCGTTGATCTTGTCCTCAAAGGCAGAGAGGATGATATCCACCGCACCAAAGTATCTCTTGACCAGTTTCTCATCACCAAAGTAAAGCATGTGGTCGTAGATCATGAGGATCCAGAAGAGTGAGAACGTTGGAATGTTCTTGAGTGAACTGAATCCAGGGTAGAACGTCTCCATGAAGCCATCACCACGAAGGGATGCAAAGAATTCCTGGATAGTTTTGCGTGCAAGACGATCATCACGGGATACCTGGTACGTAAACAGCATCTGTGCTCTTGTGTCCATGATGAACTGGGATTGCTCGTAGTAGGGACAGTCCTCGTATGTCTCATGCATGCAGTTCTTGAGCGTGTGGCGTGAGATATCCCAGTATTTCTGCAGTTCACCTGGAAGAGAGACAGAGGAGATGTCATCCAGTGGGTAGTGTGTCTCATAGTAGTGGAAGTCTTTGAGCGTCAGTGGCGTCGTTGAAGTGGTGATCGTGAGCTCCACGTATCTGAAAGTTCTCATCCACAAAGGTTCAAACGTCTCTTCTCCTGATCCACATACAGTGTAGTTGTCGACACCACCAAGCAGGACACCTGATGTATCAGTTCTGTCACCCTTGAAACGTGGTTGGCCAAACCCAGAAGATTCGGCAGGTGGTTGTTCATATCCTTCAGAGTACAAGATGTCAACAGTGGCTCCAGCTCCTCCCAAGAACGACAGAGATGGAAATCCTGTGGTGAGTTCACCGTTATCGATATGGACGACGATCTTAGAGGCTGCTGGGGAAGTGACTTCTCCTCCCTGTAAGAGACTGTCGTATGTTGACGATAGTGAGAGTGACTGCAAACTGAGATCTCCAGACACCTTGCATATGGTCTTGAAGTGCTTCTTCTGATGGGTGAGCATTGGGATCTCACGTTTGGAAAGTCTCCATGGCGGCAACGTAGGGAACAAAATCTGGACCAGCTTTGCGTTGCTCCAATCTGAATCATCAAATGTGATGGACTTCCAAGCCAGCGGAGATCTTGAGGCATCAATGGTTTGGTAGACTGGCAAGAATGGACCGCCTTGTGGGAAAGCCGAAGTTGACTTGATACCAATCGAGTCATCAATGAAGGTCTTCCAGGACTCATCAGACACAATCCCTAGAGCTTTGCAGTTGAATATGAACCCAGGAATGTTGGCTTTGATCATGTTGACAGGTCCAACTTCCTTGATTGAGTATCTTAGGACCTGGACTGCAATCACGTTCTCACCGGCGTGCAAGAGATGGCTGATGTCAGGGGACTCGTAGTTCCACTTCTGGAGATAGCTTCTTGCGGGGCCAAAGCAGACTTTTTGGCCATTGACGAAGAGTGTGTAGCGTGTGTCGGCAGAGATGTTGGCGATGACTGGGATCTCTGGGGTGTCGGCGGCAAGAGTGAACTTCTTGCGGAAGTAAACCACCTTGGCGATCGAAGAGGAGTCAGTAAGATCCTCGGAGTAGTTTGGAGCCCAGATCCACTTAGTTGTGAGTGTCCAGTCCATGTTGAGCTGTCGTTGGTGATGATGGAAAGTGTGGAGTAGAAGGAGAGAAGAAACGAACAAGAACGCGTCGTCTCTTATGACTTGAGCTCTGCCGCCGTGGTGAAGCTCGGCAGATCATTTGAGCCTGGTTCTGTGCATCATTTGAATTACCCCACAAACATTTCTCCCGGAAGAAAGATGGTCTTTGGTGGTCATTTGCTGGTTGTTTGGGAGGGAAACAAGGCCATCACCAACAACTTTTGTTAGCTTCTAGGGCCTAGCCGCCTAGCCGCTTGACGGCTTTTTGAAAGTTCGCGAAACACGGCCCGAACTTCTCAATTAGGAAGTCACGGCCGATTGAGGCTCCGGGCGCCATGTGTGATCTCCGGAGTGCGGGGTATGTTTTCTTTTCGCCGCTGACTTTCTCCCTTTCTCCGCCAGCCTAACCAAAGGCCCTTCCTCCCTCCCTTACTATATCTCAACACATGGACAAAGATCATGCCGGTATCTGGAGGATCATTCGTTTCCTGTTCCGATCTCCGTCATCTCCTCGTTCGGCTGAGCATGGCGTCCGGGGCTCAGCGCTCAACGACGAGTAACCTCCCTACCTCAAAACTTTGGCACTTTCCTCCTCTCTTCCCCTAATCTCATCTCATGAGAATCAACTACACCAGGCACCATGGAAGAGAAGAAGAACACCACCGCAGTTTCCACAGAGTCCTACTCTCTCTCCCAGCAGGATGAGGATGTCCACGAGAACGAGCTGAGCAGGGTCATCTCCCAGTACACCGAGTACTCTGTCATGGAGTCTGCTCCAAAGGCTAGTGACATCGAATCTGATCCTTCATCAACAAAGCCAGATGAGACCAAGGGTGCTGATGTGAAGAAAGGTGGTCCTCCAGGTGGTGCACCGGGTGGGTGGGGAGCACCAAAGCATCCATTCTTTGCTCCACAGAACGATGCTCTTCGCAAGAGGGTCTTCAAGTCTGTGGGTTTCACCTTGTTGTTGATGTCTACGTTGCTCTTGGGAATCTTCTCCATTTACTGGGGCTCCATGTATGACAGAGGCTCTCGTCTTGTCAACTTGAAGACGCTCGTGGTTTTGGAGGACCCTGTCGATGGTGTCTACCCTCCACTCAGTGAGGCCTTGTACGAGTGTATGACAACCGCTCCGTTGAACACTACCCTTGGCTGGAAGATTATCGGGTACACTTCTGCTGCAAATGAAGCTGCTTCCAAAAACTTGAGTGTTGAGGAGTGGATTGTTCATGAAATTGCCATCCAGAACTATTGGAGCTCAGTGTATCTCAACTCCACGGCTTCTTCTGATCTCGTCGCTGCTTTGAAGGGCGCTGATTCCGGTTTCAACATCACAGGCCTCATAAGGTCTTACTACGAGACTGGAAGAGATTACCAAGCAATGAACTCCTATGTTACTCCCCAAATCGTCGCCTTGTCTGCTGCTCTTGGATCATACTTGGGCTCTACTTCTTACCCGAAGATCCTCTCCGCCTTCAACTCCACAGAGCTCTCGAAACTGATCACCAACGCACCACAGCTCCTGACTGAAGTTCCACAGATTGAGCGCATTGACTCCAAGCCATGGGATGACTACGTTCTTCTGGCCCCATCGCAGGTTGGTCTCATCTACCTTGTCATTCTCACCTTCTTCCAGTTCATGTTCTTCATCAAGCTGCATGCATCCGTGGCCCCACACGTCGTTACCTCGCAGTACTTCATCTACCGTGCAGTTTGCTCTCAGTTTGCTTTCTTGGTCTTGTCTTTGATCTACTCTGCTGTCTCTGCTGCGTTCCAAGTCAACTTCGACGAGTCCTGGAAAGGCGGGTTTGGCGTACAGTGGATGGTGAGTTACCTCACTATGAGCGCTGTTGGGGGTGCTAACGAGAACATGGCCTTGATCATATTCTCTCTCTTTTCTCCTCTGACTGGTTTTTGGATGCTCTTCTGGATCATCATCAACATTGCACCAACCTTTTCGCCATTGGCTCTGTGCCCTACTTTCTACAGATACGGGTACGCCATGCCGCTGCACAACACTTATGAACTGATGAAAGTGGTCTTGTTTGGAATCACGAGACAGCAGGTGGGAAGAAACGTGGGAATTTTGATTGCATGGATGGTTATTAACATCACTTTGTTGCCCTTCTGTCTCGCCTTCTTCGCCTACACGATCAAGAAGAACGCCATGAAGGCCAAGCAGCAGGGCGGAAAGTCTGGCGGACCTCCAAGCTAGGCAGTACATCATGTAGTTAATGGACGCAGCCCAGATCTGAGATTTCAGTAGAGAGTGAGAGTGAGAGTGATAGTGAGAGCAAATACCCGGCAAGATGGTATTTATCCGCAGTTAGTGACATAATTGGAGAGAGTGCGGGGTACGTGTTCGATTCGCAGCCGCGCCTGCAGCCGAAAAGAAAGGCTGGCCCATAAAATGAAAATTGAGGCAACTCACAGAGAAACCAGTCATCATCCATCAGGCCCAACAGCTCCAGCCGGATGATCAATCACACAGCATTTGTAAATTGTGCACAGTCTTTCTCACAGAGCCAAGAGCCAATTTGCCAATTTCTCCAGCGATCTGTACCCCGCAGTCAGCAAGTGACACCACCACAGGCAACTACTCCAATCTACAAGCACACACCGGAAGGTCAACTCGCCGACGTTGCAACTCCACATACAATGACACAAAGCGTGAAGCTCCCCACACTTTGACTGCACAGCCTTAAATACCTGCGTCGATCTTGTTGATCCAAATGGCTTCCTCAGATCTATCGTTGATACACCACCACCCTCAACAACATGGCCACAGAGTTCCTCGCTCACAGCGACAAGGCCGACGCGCAACACATCGAGAGCCTGGACGACGGCCTCTCCGTCGAAGCAGAGCCACAGCTTGACATCCCGCTTTCCCCAGGCGAGAGTGATGACTCCTTCTACTCTGTCCGCGATGTCCTCACCAAGTCGTGGGTCATTCTTCCCCTCGTTATCTACTGCAACACGGGAATCATCGCTTACGGATACGACAATTTGGTGCTCTCCATGGTGCTGAACTTCCTCTCTTTCCAAATGCAGTTTGGATCCTTCGATGAGACCACACAGAGCTTTATTATCCCGGCCCACTGGCAGTCGTTGTGGAATGCCATGGCCCAGATCGGTACCATGTTGGGCTCTATCGGCTCAGGTTGGCTCAAGGACAACATTGGAAGAAAGTACACATTCACTGTGGGTGGTGTGCTCTCTATCGTGGGAACTGCCGTCATTTATACCTCCTCCGAGCCAGGTGCCTATCTCGGTGGAAAGATGGTGAATGCTATTGGTCTCGGTGTCATCCAATCCGTGGGGCAGACTTATGTTGCTGAGATTTGCCCAACTTCCTTCAGAGGTATTGGTTTGGGAGTCTACGGTGTTGGACTCGGACTTGGATCTCTCCTTGGATCCGTCGTTGCTGGAAAGATGCTTGGACTCTACTATGCCGAGCAGTACGGTTACAAGGTGTGCTTTGCCTCTCAGTGGACCTTTGGCGGTCTCATCTTCATTGGATCTCTTATCATTCCAGAATCACCATACTACTTCGTCAAAAACGGCAAGATTGACAAAGCCAGAAGAGATTTGGCAAAGCTCCATGGAAAGTCCAACATGCGCATCGTGGATGTCTCTCTCAATCACCTTCAGGAAGTTGATGCCATCGAAAAGATCAGAGCCCACGAGAAAACGTCCTATGCCGAGTGTTTCAGAGGTGTCAACTGGAGACGTACGAAAATCATACTCTGCTGCAACGGCTACAACCAAATGATTGGCTCCACGGTCATCGGTAACGCTGCTTACTTCCTCACCACTGCCGGCCTTTCCACCTCAAGAGCCACAGAGATCATCGAGATTGGATCATCATTTGGCCTTCTCTCCACCATCTTGACACTCGTGGGCATGGCTTACATTGGCAAAAGACACTTCATTCTCTGGGGAACCCTCGTCAACGTTCTTGTGTTCCTTTCCATGGGTATTTGTTCGGTTATCAAGGGGCCTCATGCTCTGCTTGGAGTCGGCTTCTCGCTGATGCTTATCTACATTACCATGGGTCCTCCAATTGCTCCACTGATGTCCGTTGCCTCAGAAGTACCAGCCATGAGACTCAGAGCTAAGTCGATGTCCATCGGATTCGGTTTCAACTACTTCTTCTCCACGGTGATGAACGTTGTTGTGCCATACATGTTCAACGCGGACGAGGGCAACTTGGGCGGCAAGATTGGTTGGATCTTCTTCGGAACATCGCTCATTTCTCTTGTGGTGCTCTTCTTCATCATCCCAGAGACAAAGGGAAGACACTTCACGGAACTGGATGAGATGTTTGAGCTCAGAATCCCATCAAGGGCCTTTGCAACGTACAAGTGCGGCCAGGGGAGCGTGGACGATATGGCTCCAGCTGCAGAAGCAACCAAGGAGGTTTGAAGCTCTTCTTATACGATTTTAAATTGTTTTGTGTGTATCAGCAACGAATTGCTACGTGTTATGATTGTGATTAAACAATATCAATAGAAGTTAGCCCGCCATGAATGCCAGTGTGACTTGTGTGCGGCCATTGTTTACATCAGCTTCCCCAGCAATCGATCCAAATGGGCTCGCTGCTCTATCGAATCAGGAAACGGGCGGCTTGATGTCTGACACATCTGTGGAATCGCTTATCAGGCACGAACTCTAACCGGAAACAAGGGTGTCATATCTGCGATCTGGTGATGATTTACAGGTGTTTGTTGTTGCTTTTGATCCCGATTTGGAGAGACGGCCGACAAGGAGGAGCAGCTGAAACGCGTCACCAGGACAACGCGTCGCCGCGTGTTGTTTCTTTTCGCGTCAGTTTCGTGTTTTGGGGCCCCCAGAAGCCGTAGAAAGACCCAGATTTGAAGCAGACAAAGCCAGAGAAGGGGTGTGAATCGGCGTTGGTCAGCCCTATCCAACGGGTGTTCTGGCTTGTGAATTGCTTTCATCAATACACTGACCACTGTAGTGCCCATTACTCACATCCTTGCTCTCGATTTGTCATCGGTGTGGCACACACGCGTACAAGCCGACGCCAAACACGCGCCAAACGCCCAAAAGGGGACGCGTTGTTTACATTTCGGTTTGTTTACCTTTCGCGAGCGGCCAATCAGCGTCGAGCACGACGCGAAAAAACGCGGGTGCGACGCGTCCTCGACGCGTTGCCCGAACCAAAAAATTGATCAAGGACAACACTCCGCGAGAAATATATAAACAGACGCGTCGCCACCCGTCCGCTCTTCTCCCACACACCTGTTCCCACCAACACCACACACTATCGCCGCCATGTACGTCTGCAAGAGAGACGGTCGCCGCGAGCCCGTTAAGTTCGACAAGATCACCGCCAGAATCTCCCGTCTTTGTTATGGCTTGGACCCAGAACACATCGACGCCGTTAAGATCACTCAGAGAATCATCTCCGGTGTCTACGAGGGTGTCACCACCATCGAGCTCGACAACTTGGCCGCTGAGACATGTGCTTACATGACCACTGTCCACCCAGACTACGCCGTCTTGGCCGCCAGAATTGCCATCTCCAACTTGCACAAGCAGACCACCAAGCAGTTCTCTGCTGTTGTTGAGGAGCTCTTCCACTACATCAACCCAAAGACCGGCCTCCACTCGCCTATGCTCTCCCAGGAGACTTACGACATTGTCCAGGAGTTCAAGGAGGAGCTTGACTCGGCCATCATCTACGACAGAGACTTTGCATACAACTACTTTGGTTTCAAGACCTTGGAGAGATCCTACTTGTTGCGTGTCAACGGCAAGGTCGCCGAGCGTCCACAGCATTTGGTCATGAGAGTCGCCATCGGTATCCACGGCAGAGACATCAAGAGCGTCATCGAGACATACAACCTCATGTCCGAGAGATACTTCACACACGCTTCTCCAACCTTGTTCAACGCTGGTACTCCTCATCCACAGATGTCTTCTTGTTTCCTTGTTGCCATGAGAGAGGATTCCATCGAGGGTATCTACGAAACTTTGAAGCAATGTGCTCTTATCTCCAAGACCGCCGGTGGTATTGGTTTGCACATTCACAACGTCAGAGCCACCGGTTCCTACATTGCTGGTACAAACGGTACTTCCAACGGTTTGATTCCAATGGTCCGTGTCTTCAACAACACTGCCCGTTATGTTGACCAGGGTGGTAACAAGAGACCAGGTGCATTTGCCCTCTACTTGGAGCCATGGCACGCAGACATCTTTGACTTCATCGACATCAGAAAGAACCACGGTAAGGAGGAGATCAGAGCCCGTGACTTGTTCCCAGCTCTCTGGATTTCTGATTTGTTCATGAAGCGTGTCGAGTCCAACGCCGAGTGGACTTTGTTCTCTCCAAACGAGGCCCCAGGTTTGGCTGACTGCTATGGTGATGAGTTTGAGGCTCTCTACGAGAAGTACGAGAAGGAGGGTCGTGGAAGAAAGACCATCAAGGCCCAGAAGTTGTGGTACGCTATCCTCGAGGCCCAGACTGAGACTGGTACTCCATTCATGCTCTACAAGGATGCTTGTAACAAGAAGACCAACCAGAAGAACTTGGGTATCATCAAGTCCTCCAACTTGTGTTGTGAGATTGTTGAGTACTCTGACCCAGACGAGGTTGCTGTCTGTAACTTGGCCTCTATTGCTCTTCCAGCCTTCATTGAGAAGTCCGCTGATGGTTTGACCCAGTTCTACAACTTTGAGCGTCTTCACGACATCGCCAAGGTTGTCACCAAGAACTTGAACAGAATCATTGACCGCAACTACTACCCAGTTCCAGAGGCCCGCAACTCCAACATGAGAAACAGACCTATTGCTCTGGGTGTCCAGGGTTTGGCCGACGCTTTCATGATTTTGCGTTTGCCATTTGAGTCTGAGAAGGCCAAGGAGTTGAACATCCAGATCTTTGAGACCATCTACCACGCTGCTCTTGAGGCCTCTCTTGAGTTGGCCAAGTCCGAGGGCCCATACGAGACCTTCCAGGGCTCCCCAGCTTCCAAGGGTGAGTTCCAGTTCGACCTTTGGGGAACTAAGCCAACTGACTTGTGGGACTGGGACACTTTGAAGGCCGACGTCATGAAGCACGGTTTGAGAAACTCTTTGCTTGTTGCTCCAATGCCAACTGCCTCCACCTCCCAGATTCTTGGTTACAACGAGTGCTTCGAGCCATACACCTCCAACATCTACTCTCGTCGTGTTCTTGCTGGTGAGTTCCAGATCGTCAACCCATACTTGTTGCGTGACTTGGTCGACTTGGGCATCTGGGATGACTCCATGAAGTCCCACATCATCTCCGACAACGGTTCCATCCAGAACTTGCCAAACATTCCTAAGGAGTTGAAGGAATTGTACAAGACCGTTTGGGAGATTTCTCAAAAGACCATCATCGACATGGCCGCTGACCGTGCTGCATACATTGACCAGTCCCAGTCCTTGAACATCCACATCAGAGCCCCAACCATGGGTAAGTTGACATCCATGCACTTCTACGGCTGGAAGAAGGGTTTGAAGACTGGTATGTACTACTTGAGAACCCAGGCTGCTTCTGCTGCTATTCAGTTCACCATTGATGCTTCTGTTGCTGCCACTGCTGGAAGAAACGCTGTTGACATGTCCAAGTTGAAGAGAGCAGTGTACCAGCCACGTGCCATTGGCTACGCCGAGTCCTCTGAGTCTGTTTCCTCCAGAGATGGTTCCATGTCTCCAAGAGAGATCGAGACTGCCTCTACTTCCGTTGCTTCTTTGACTTTGGAGGAGGCCAACAAGCCATTGCCGGTTCCTGCTGCTGCTCCAGTTGAAGAGAAGAAGGAGGAGGAGTCTGCTGCTCCAAAAAACACTGACGAGGAGACTGAGGCTGACATCTTCTCTTCCAAGGTGATTGCTTGTGCCATCAACAACCCAGAGGCTTGTGAGATGTGTTCTGGTTAAACACTTGTCTCTCATTTCTGGTTTGGGCTTTCACTTCTGGTTTCTCCTTGGTTCGTTTGGGCTTTGCTTGCTTCGGGATTTTGTACATTAGGTAATTAATAATCGTCATGTTCATGATAAACTTGAACAAAACAGTAGGTGCTAGGACTTCAGGACTTGAATGTCGTAAACAAGAAGCACTTCCAGAGTACGACGCTCGGGAACAATAAGCGCACGTGATAGTCACGTGATCGGGAATCGGCAGAATGCGGAACGATCAAAAGAGCCGAGACGCCAAACACCTTCTTTTGCAACCACACAAATTTTCCACTCTTCAACGGCCTCTTCACCACCATCAATCGCTTCTTCAGTCTGTCAATGAAGGACGATATTGAGGCAATTCCTTTGGGAGGCAGCTCAGGAGGCACAGATCACGACGATGCCTCTTTCGACCTCGGCCCTGATGAGCCGGCTTCTTATGATGAAGGCTTCAAGTTCAGGACATACTCCAACAACAGGTTTGTTGCGTTGATCCAGCGTCTTCTGGAGGGCCCTGAAGTGGCACGCGATGAGCCTCCGTCATTTACAAACTCGCTCCTCGTTGCATGGGATCAGTGGCCCGAGCTCCTAAGGCACAGGTACCCGCACAGGCTCCGAGTTGCTGCTCTCGTGGGGTACCTCTGCATTTGGTACTTGATCAACCACGCTCTGCTCTATCCAAGTTTCTCACATGGGCCTCACGTCAAAGGCTCAGACATTGAAGTTGTTACACTCTCCTGTAGTGGAGATGGCTACTTCTGGAAGGGCAAGAACGCTGCATGTGGCGTTGCCGGCGAAGGTTGCCAACCATTCGGGGAGAGAGACGTCATTGTCAAGTGTCCTGCTCTCTGTGACCGCGGTTGGACATTTGCAGCTACTCCAGTTGGTGATGACATGGTGAAGTACAGACAGTACTCCATCGGTGGAGGTAAGCTTGACAAAAAGACGGAAGATGGCACATTGACAAACCCATACAGAGCCGATTCCTTCCCATGTGCCTCTGCAGTGCATGCTGGAGTTATCTCCCCATTCTCTGGTGGATGTATGAGAATGTCTTTCACTGGAACACAATTCAAATTTACTTCGACAAACGGTTACTACGGCACAGGCTGGTCCGTTGAGTTCCCATCGTTCTTCCCGTCATCGTTCGTCTTCAAAGATCTTCCAACTGGTGTGTCAGGATGTTATGACCCACGCCTCGTTTCGCTCATCACAAACTTCATCTTTGGTGCTCCGATCGTGTACCTCTGCTCAGGACTTGTCTCATACTGGGTCATGACCATTGTTGGATTCTGGACCATCACACTCACACTTGATCCTCCATTGACAGTTGATCCTGAGAACCCATCATCCGTGGCGCAGTTATTCTCCACAGGATTTGGCCGTCTTCTGCCATTGTGTTTTGTCCTCTATACACTTTGGAAGGCCGCTGTGGCTCGCACATTCTCTGAGGGCTCATCCCCACTTGTCAAGTTGTTCCTTTGGTATCCACTCTTCTGGGTTGGTACAGCCAATGTGATCACGTTTGACCGTCTCCCGTTGGATCGTTTCACGCCTTCAGACATCGCACAACAGAAAGGAGCATTGGCCACAGCCATCTCCGTGTTCTTCATCATCACAGCATGTGTCTTTGTCCAAGGGTTCCAGATCTGGCGCTCAGGAAGACTCGTCAACTACATCATGTTCTACGTCACACTCATCTCATGTTGTTTCATTCTTGCCATGCTTCCAAACCTTGCACTCAGAATTCACCACTACATTCTCGCCATCATCCTCATCCCTGGAACCGCCACACGTGGAGTCACAGCGTACGCGCTCCAAGGTGTCCTGCTTGGTCTCTTGCTTTCCGGTGTTGCGCGCTGGGACTTTGCCTCTGTTGTGGAGACTCATGTTTCTTTGCTCAGAGGAGAAGCTGGTGCCTCTGCTCCACCGCCAACAGACATCACATACGACCGTGACATTCTGAGATGGAACATGACATGGCCAGAAGATGTCACGCCAGACACAAGACTCGACGGCGTCTCCATCCTCGTCAACGACATTGAGTACTTCGTCGAAGATTCAGAGTACAAGGCCATGAACAAGTTTGTCTTTGAGGAGCATGTCCAGCCAATGCTGTTCGGAGCCAAAAATGAGCTGGGTGATGTTCCTCTTTACATCAGACTGGCCAGAGCATCCACCACGGATCATTCTCTCAGAGGAGATTACTCCAGGGCGGCACAGTTATACTGGCCAAGCGGAAGATTCACGCCTCCTGAGGAGGGCAGAAGTTGATTTATATACCTGTACATATAATTAAGGAGGGAGATAGATCAGAATAATCAACTTCGACAGTCTTGGAAAGTCAAGGTTCTCCATAGTCGTTAATGCCTGCTCGAGCCTCGAGCTTCAAGAAATCGACGTGTAGAGCAATTAATTAATTTGGATCGATCAACGTCTCCAAATAAGCTTGAAGGTTCGAGAAGGTGATCTGACGTTAATAGCGTTATGGGATATTCCACAAATTCAATGGGAGTTGGTAGCATAGTCAAGAAGGGCAGGTATCTGGTCCATCCCCATCCTCATACTAGTACTGTCTGATTTGACCATATCTCGATATTTGAGTCGTGATGCATTTCTTGTTTTCGAGAAGCCTGCAGAAGGAATTTGGCTCCTGAGTCCTGGTCGGTTTTGGATCTAGATCAGTGCGTGGATGAAGTAGAGCCAACGGCAAAGCAGTTCTAGAGCATCAATGACAAAAACTACACAGCAAAGATCTGCTCCGGCCCGTGCCGCGGCCCGCCGGCGCGAAGACTCTTGAAGGGCCGGGTAACCTTGATGGTGTGCGGGTTTTCTCACCTGTTCCGAACCCGGCCATAAGACTTTGCTTATCTCACTTTGAGGGGCGTTACTCACGCGTCTGTTTCCACCAATCCCAACACTGCTACCAACACTACCAACCCCACTGACTCATCCCCCGTTTGCTGCTCTTGAGTCTTTCAAGACTTGAAGAACAACACGAGAAAAGAAACACTTGCAATCACCTAACAACCCCCACATTGCTATCTCTCTACAACACACTACGCCACTGACAGGCCTGCCCCACAAAGCGTTGAAGTCCAAACACAAGACACCGCCGAAAACGAAGCCAACCACCATGGCCAACAGAAACCGTGGCTCGTTCTCGAAGTCACAGAGGCCATCGACTGGTGACATGTCAAAGTCACCTCCCTCGAAGAGTGAGTGATAATTTTTGCCTTCTGATAGCAGGACTGAAATGACTAACACTCCACAGATCTCGCTCACGTCCCGTGCAAGTTCTTCAGACAGGGTGCTTGCCAGGCTGGTAATGCCTGTCCGTTCTCCCACCAACTCGACTCCACATCCGAAACTGCTCCCTGCAAGTACTTCCAGAAGGGCAATTGCAAGTTTGGTGCTAAGTGCGCCCTGGCCCACATCCTACCTGATGGACGCAGAGTCAACCCAAAGACACTAGCTCAGGTTTATCAGAACCACAACGTTGCTAACAGTAACGGTAACGGAACCTCCAATGGGAATGGGAATGGTCATGCCTCTTCTGAGCCTGCTACTGCACCTACTACAGCTCCAGTTTCAGTTAGCACAACTTCCAACGGCATCGCTTCAACATCATCCTCCACTTCTCCAGGTGCGACTGTTCCAGTGAAGATCATCAACAATAATGGCGCCAATCCGAGCAACAATGGATTCTTCAACACGCGGGCCGTGAACGTTGTTCAATCGCCAACAAGAAACGGTGCAAGCGGAACTACCATCCTCTCACCACCTTCATCCTTCTCAAACAACATGGGTATGGAGGCCACATCTCCGACATACTCCACTGCATTTGCCTCACGTGTTACTGGCCAGGTTGGCTCTTTGCCACGCACTACAACAAGCGCGTTTGCCGATATCGCAGGCTCGATCCAATCGCCAACGCATCCTCGCACATACTCACAGAGCGAGAAGGTCTCACCATTCGGATCCAATTCTATCTGGAGCACTCCAAACACAGAGCAGAAGACGACCTCCAGTCTATACTACAGATCTGTCTCACACTCAGCCACGATCAGACCAACGACGTACATTTCTCCTACCCACGCGTCGCACCACGAGAACGCTATCATGGATGATGAAGACGAGGACAACGATGAGATGTTTGAGGAGGACTTCGTTCCTTCCTCGCTTTCAGACCTTCTCACGCCACAGGAGCTCCAACGCCGTGGCTCCAGATCGTCAATGAGCAGACCGGCCATCCCGCTTCAACTAAAGCAGAGCATCGTGTATGAAGGCCCACATGCTGAGAACGGAGATACGGAAGAGAACGAGATGCAGTTCAGAATGGACGAGGAAGAGTTTTACGACACGAGGAGAGATATTAACGGTGTTGACATGAACGGGCTCAAGATTTAAGGTGCACAAAAAGTATTGGCGTACTACTGGATTGGTACAAAACGATGGGATTATATACGGTACGATTAGAACAAGATCATATTTATGGGTAAATGAACACAGATAAGCTTAACTCTTCGGTGATGTACTATGTAGACAATATTGGGTGCCCCTACCGCAGGAGGCCCCATTCCCCACTGTCCCATTCGCCATTGCGCCATTCTCCGCGGTCGTTGAGATATTACGATGTTACGCGTTCTCCATCAAAACAAAAACAACCTTCAACTCACGCGTTCTTTAAAGGCCACCTGAGCTGCTTTGAGTCCAGATCGAATCGAGATAATATTCTACGATGGCTAAATCACCAGCAGTGAGTTCTTCTATCCCGATTCGTTGCTTCCTTCCTGCTCCAGAACTAACACCCGTCCGCAGCCATTCACCAAGCAGGACGTCGAGAAGCTCGTGTACGAATACTTCGAGATCGACTTCGAAACCTCCGTCGGTGACCACCCAAAGCTCAAGGCTCTCGCTAAGTACATCTTGGATGGTCTGAAGGACCGCACAGCAGACTACAAGCTCTTCTGCTCTGTGACGTTTATCCAGGACAGCATCGGAAGATCTGGAGCAAAGCATGCCGTTGGATTCGCCTGGAACAAGGACACCGATGGTCATTACCTGATCAAGGTCAACACACATTGCTCATATCTGTTGATTGATGTGACTTACCTCAAGCTCTGAGTTGTCTTCCTGTGGCCGATTGCTCGCGTTGCCATCTCCGCAAGGCCGAGTACCCAGATACCCCCACTCAGCGGCACCCAGCCCACGGGCACTACACCCATGATATTTATGAATTTTAACAAAGAATGTATCGTATATCCATATCCAACATAAAATATAGTAGTAACAGTGAAAAGATTGGAATAAAAGGCATCAACAGTAGCAAGAGTTCATTAAATCACATCAAATCTGGAGTAGATCAAAGTTTTCATCTTGTCATTAATCATGTCAAGCTCCTCGACACCGAATTCACAGTCCTCTTCATCCAAATCAGCATCCACAAAGCCAACGAGTGCAGTGATGGCGTTCAATGGAAGCCCGGTGACTTGAGCCCAGTCCGCACGTGTCACGCCAATAATCTTGATCAACAACGCGAGAACAACCTGCTTCATAGAAATCTGCAGTGGTCCTTCCACTTTCGTAAAATATGTATTCAGAAGTAGGAGCATCTTCTGAAAATTGACGAGGGACAGCTGGAGTCGCTTGAACAAAGTGGCAGTGAACTGGATGAGTTGTACCAGTGTCTTCTCGTCAACCTTGAGCTCGAGTTTCTCGGCGTAGTTCTCGATCATGATGTTGTAGCTGTGGTGAATGATGTAGTGGAGCACAAGCTTCTTCTCGAACTTGGCGTTATGACTCGATCCCATCATATCTGTCGAGTAGTTGAGACCGAGGCTGTCGGATTGGAAGGGCGAATTCAGCGGCGAGTGCATCTCATAGTCGTATGCGTATCGCATGTAGATCGGGTATCAGGAGAATAAAGGGTGGTCGAAGTTGTTTCTGGGCCTCGGAGGGTATGGTTTGTAATGATTGGTAGTGCCTCAAGCAAAAAGGGGTAGCCTTCCGTCAGTGTGTTGAACAACTGTGGTAAAATGGGTTCCGTTCAATGGAAATAAGTGGGGCTTTTTGCAGTTGAACACAAAAGAGGTTAGGCTTAGAAGTCTGAGTGCTTGGATCGAAGTGAAGAGTGAGGAGACTGGTTGAAAGTGGAGGCCCGTACTCGTTTCTTACTGTCCTACGGGTAGTATGAGTAACCGGTTTTTCTCGGCTCACCAACGAGCCGCGAAATGCCGTGTGGTGTCTGGGTTTTCACCCGACCTGATCCAAAATTTTCCAGCCTTAACTAACACTTAACCCTTTAACTCGTTACTTACAATACAAACGCAGTCGGGTGACCTTTCCATCGTACAATGCGTGTGCTGCTCTGGTTAGCTGTAAGAGCGGCCGCCGTGAAGTAGTTGGGAAGGGAATCTGCCCGCGTACTCTTAATCTGTGGTGGAGTCTACTCTGGAGTCTGAAGAACACTTGAATTGAAGTGACCACACAAGTGAACAAGTACAGGCTAAGGCATATAAAGCATTTGTACCGCTAGCCGAAAACCGGTCTTTGAGGTGGGATCAGTCATGATGTGAAGGCGCAGAGTCCTCTCTACATTCCTTCCTCGCCCGATCTGGTACTTGATGATGATTTTAGGGGTCATCAAGAATACCGGCCAGCACCTCTGAAAGGTGTACATCTCTCAGCCATGGTCGTGGTGATCAATACAAATAATTCCTTCTGTGATCCTCAACGATCCAGGGGCGCAGCACAAAACTATATATTTGAGTTCCAATCCGTAGTTTGTGAGCATGGTGACAGTGCCAATATGCACAGCCATATCTAACTAGTGTAACCACAATCATGATGTTGTTCATATTTCTATTAAACCCCACTGGTTTAGTAATCATCCTCCTCTTTCATGTCATAATCCTCCTCCTCTTCCCTGCCTCCAAGAGGCGTCTTTCCATCACGGTGATTTCTCGACAATACACTGTCCAAGTCACCACCGCTACTCAGTAGTCTGTCCCTGTTTCTCTTACAAGTAAGAGTGTCCGTATGTCTCTTCAGTGCGTCCTTTCTGGCGAAACCCTTACCACACTGCTGACACACGTGTGGAAGAACAGGAAGATGTGCTCTCTGATGACGTCGGAGATCTGACGAGCGTCTAAATGAGAGAGTGCAATCCCGACAGATGAATGGCTTTGTCTCTCCGTCTGGGGATGCGGCGTCAGATACAGAAGATGGGGTCTGCGTGAATGGATTCGTCTTGGAAGAACCATCGCTCGGTGTTGTTGCCTTCCTGGATTCAGACATAGTCTGCTTTGGACCGGGCTCATTGATGCTGTCGGATTTGGTGTACTTCCTGAGTGATTGTGAACCAACATTATTGGGTCTCCATGCGTCCATGAGCTGGGAACTGCCCTGTTGCGGAGCGGTATCTGATGAGGAGGATCCCCCAGAGCCCTGGAGTCCAAAGTAATTCAGATTGAACGTAGGGAAGTTCGCAGCCTTCGTAGAATCAATCAAGCCGAGTGGTTGCTGGGAATTTACCTGTTGTTGGGGCTGTTGGAAGAGTTGTTGTTGTATAACGCCCAGATTGTTACCTTGGGTGTTATTGTTAGGAGCGCTGTGGTTGCTCTGGGCCTTCGAGACAGAAGCATACTGGATACGTCGAAGAAGCTCCAATATTGTGGGATCGATCGGGTTATCCATGGAAGTGGCAACAATAGCCTCTGCTGCTGCACGAAGAAACCTGCGATCCTCGTCCTCGTCGTTGTTGTGGGCCATTTGGGTGGGATGTGGCGTCGTATGTGAAGGCGGGGCCGTACTGTGGAGGTGTGGAAGCGGGATCAGTGCTGAAGGAGCAGCTAGAGTAGCAATCTGAGGCAAAGTTCTGAGGACTGTTTTTAAAGAGAAGGAAGAAGCTTTGTGTGTGAGTGTTTTTTTGTGCCTTTGACGGTGGGCGGGTGCTGGGAAAACATCTGGAGTTGGTGATGTTAGCTCAAGTCACGTGAAATTGACAAGCGTGTAAGCGGCTTACGTAAGTTTTGGCAGGGCCACTCCCTCAGCAACTGCAAAAAAAAAAAAAAAAAAACGTCACGAAAACAAACGCGCTGGCACCAAAGATAGCAACACGAACATCATCAAAATCACAGCGGCACAGCCCTAAACACACACCATGACCGCTGTTCCGAATGCCATACGGAACCTTTCCCATTTCCTCAAGTCGGAGGACGATCTCGATAAGGTTGAGCATCTCAGAGCGCAACTCCAGACGGAAAAGTCCTCCATCGAGGTCCAACTCAAGAACCTCTCCCAAACACAGCTCGATGGCTTCCTCCGAGACATGGAGCGGTTATCTG
This sequence comes from Petasospora xylosilytica, assembly GCA_003708285.2. Taxonomy (NCBI): domain Eukaryota; kingdom Fungi; phylum Ascomycota; class Saccharomycetes; order Phaffomycetales; family Wickerhamomycetaceae; genus Petasospora; species Petasospora xylosilytica. The sequence goes on along the minus strand of PPNT02000015.1, from coordinate 28,168 downwards.
TGTCTCAGGACGATGTTAAAAGTCTCAGGGACAACATTGAGAAGATCAACGCCATTGCAGAAGATTCGTTCGCAGGGATCAGCCGATCCGACCTCATCACCGACATCACCCACATCCACGAGGTGTTCGACCAGAGCACGCGGATCGCTGAGAATGTCAGTCAATTCAACACCAATTTGCAGGAGATTGATGATATGATTGAGAATGAGCAGTACCAGATCATTGATGCCTCGTCCCAAGTGCCTGGCTTGCTTCCGATCCACTACAAGTTGAACCAACTCCGTGATTTCCAGGACCAGATCCTGGAATTGGCTGAGTTCTCCAGCGATGATTCAAAGTTCACCGTGAAGAGACTCACGTCCAAGACAGATGCTGTTGTGAAGAAGTTTGACACAATGTTGGGAAACATTATTGAGGTCATGATTGATGCTGTTAGGGAGGAGAACAACGGTGTTGTTGTGAGAATGGCCAAGATCATTGAGTTTGAAGAGAGCCATGATCTGAGGATTGAGGCACTGAAGAAGGCCATTGAAGGAAAGAACATCACTAAAAGGGGTGGCGACAGATCCCTCTTTGAGCATATTGTCAACGGTACAATCCAGGGACGTACAAAGACAAGACACTACAAGGAGTACTTCCTCGCCAAGCTGGCTGATGGCATCAAGGACACTTTCAAAAACTGCTGGGATGTGTTCGAAGAAAAAGGGAATGTTTTTGAAATATTGGAGAACTTGGATTGGATCTTCCATGACTTGGCAAGCGTTCAGCAGGATCTGAGCAGACTTGTTCCTCCAAAGTGGGACATCTTCAAGATCTATTACGACATCTATTTCAAAGAGCTTCACAAAATAATTATCAGGCTCGTTGAGCTTGAACCTGAGACAGCCATCATCTTGGAGATTCTACAGTTTGACGAGGACTTCCAGACTACAATGAAGGACGAGTTTGGCATGAAGAAGGCCGATGTGAAGACGATCATTGGTGAGCCTGAGAAGGAGCAGTTGTTGTCCGACTATCTGAACTTGATCGTGGCCAAGATGAATGAGTGGATCGGAAAAGTTGAAGACAACGAGCATGACGTGTTCAAGAAGAGAATTGCTGCTCCGGACGCTGATTCTGAAGGGCTGTATGCCATGGAGGGGACAAGAATGGTGTTTCAGATGTTCACACAACAGTGTGAGTTGGCAATGCATGCCAAACAAGGAAAGATTGTTGCTGGTGTCATTGGCGCCTTTGGAGAGCTGTTAAGTAAGAGACAGCAGAAGTGGTCTGATCTTGTGAAGAGCGAAGTTCACAGACTTCTTGTGTTCAATGACAGAGAATCACAAAAGAAGAAGAAGAAGAACGATGATGAAGAGGAGATTGAGCCTGTTCCTGCCGGTTTGATCGAATACTTGACCGCCTTGGCAAATGATCAGATGAGAGGTGCTGACTACACTGAAGCAATTTCCAACAAGTATGCAGCAATGGTGAGCAAGACATATGCCGCCAAGATCCATTCCAATCTGGAAGTTGTCATTGATGGTTTTGCCAACTTGGCCAAGCAGTGCTCAGATGCATTGGTCGTCATTATCTTTGATGACTTGAAGAAGGTTATCAACTTGATCTTCACAAAGGACTGGTCCAACTCCAATTATGCCCAGCAAATCTCTGACACGTTACTCGAGTACATGGGTGATTTAAAGTTGACCATCAATCCATACTTGTTTGAAGTCCTTTCTGAAGAGATCTTGGAGGAGTGTCTTTTGCAATATCTGAATAACTTGAACAATGACATCAAGTTTCCAAAGACGGCAGACAAGTTGTTGTCCTGTGTCAAGAGAGACTTTGCAGTGTTCTTTGATTTGTTTGCCAAGTTCTTGGACCAAGGTTTGATTGCCTCGAAGTTCGTCATGATTGAGCACCTCATGGATTTGGCTACGGAACCAAACTTGGATCAAATTCTGTTCCATTGGAAAAACACCCTTGTCAACTTCCCAGACATCAAGCCAGAGTTCCTCTCGTTGGTTCTTAAGGCCCGCCGAGATGTTGACTCTTCGGACGCCAAGTTGATCATGCCTCAGGCTAAGGAGGCACAGAGGGAGTTCCTCGAGCAGAATCCATACCCTGAGCCTACCTTTATGGGACGGTTCAACTTGAATTCCAAGATCAAGAAGAACTACTTGTGATACGACATCTACATGAACGATTTTACGCATATGTTACTACCTCTGCAGTAGATCTTATTGTACAAAACATTACTCCTGTATGCATTGGACCAATATCACGAACAAATTACCGGACTTACTTCTTCTGCTTCTGGGAAGTAGAGTTCTTTGGCAACTCCTTGGCGAAAGGAATGAACTCTGGCTCACCTGGGATGTACTTTCTCAACACCTCTGGGATAACCAAACCCTCCTCGGTTTGGTAGTTCTCCAAGATACAGCACAATGCACGCTCAGTGGCACACAATGTGGAGTTCAAGCAGTGGACGTACTTCTTTTCACGGTCAGTCATCTTCTTGATACCACATCTGATCTCCAAGTTTCTGGACTGGTAATCGGTACAGTTGGAGCAGGAAACGAGCTCCTTGTACTCCTCCTGGAATGGGAACCAAGCCTCCAAGTCGTACTTCTTAGCAGCAGCGTTGTTCAACTCACCAGAGACGATAGCGACAACTCTGTATGGCAAACCGAGGGACTGGTAGAACTCCTCAGACAAGTTGATCATACGGTCAAACTCCTCCCAAGATTTCTCTGGCTCAGTCAAACAGAACTGCTCAATCTTCTCGAAGGCATGGACACGGAAGATACCCCAAGCGTCCTTACCGTGGGAGCCGGCCTCTCTTCTGAAACAGGAGGAGTAACCAGCGTAACGGACTGGGAGCTGCTCAGCAGGACTCTCGAACCACTCACCGGCGTGGTAGGCAGAGATTGGCTGCTCGGAGGTGGCAATCAAGTACTTCTCATCATCACCGTCGATGACCTTGTAGAGCTCCTCGTCGAACTGGGACAACTGAGCGGTCTTGGCCATGACGTCCTTGTTCATCATGACTGGGGCCTGCAATGGAGTGTAGCCACCCTTGGAAGCCAAGAAGTTAAGACCGTAGTTGATCAATGCTTGGTTCAAGAAAACACCGTAGTTTCTCAAGAAGTATCCACGGTGGCCAACAATACGGACACCACGCTCTGGGTCGTAACCATCCAAACGAAGCAAGACCTCGTGGTGGGACAATGCAGCGGCCTTACCGGTGGCAGTGGCAATCTTACCAACCTCGGTGACACCCTGTGGCTTCCAGTCTCTCACGAGACCGTTGTTGTCCTCGTTGTCCGAGACTGGAACAGACTCGTGGACAAGGTTACCAACCTGGTTCACTTTGAACTTGACCTTCTGGTCGGCCTCCTGCTCCTTGATGGTGAGCTGCTTCTTCTTCTCGACAATCTCGTCCTTCTGCTTAAGGAGCTCGGAAGCATCCTCCTTGGCCTTAAACTTGAGACCAATCTCCTTCTGAACCTTGTTCTGCTCCTTGTTGAGGGCGTCCAAGTCGAATCTAATCTTGGTCCACTCCTTGTAGTCGGCGATGATCTCGTCCACGAGCTCGACGGAGGCGTAACGCGCCTTCTGGGACTGGCGGATGATCTCTGGGTTACCACCCTTCTCCTCGATGAAAGCAGTGATATCCAACATTGTGGTAGTTCTTGGTGGTTTCAGCGAAAAGGAGGTGACAAGTGTCCTTTGATGCCTCTTCTTCGTCTCACTCATACCTCACGCGCGCGTCGAAAAATCGACGCATAAGTCCATGGCAGCCAATCGGCATTTATGCAGAAGCCACTTTTCAATGATTATCCGTATTTACTCGGGCCCAAGAAGTTTCCAGTGATATTAAGCGAGACCTATTGCCTATTTCCAGACCTTAATATCTTTCAAACTTCTTCAAATCGCTTCACAATCAGTCATCTAAGATATAGTGAGAAAAATGGCCAAAGATGTCCGGGTTGGTGTCCAGATGGAAAAACTGCAGGGGTTTCCAGATGGCCAAAATTGTTGCTTCTTTCGGACTGATGGTCTAGTGGTTACGACGTCGCCTTTACACGGCGAAGGTCGCGGGTTCGAACCCCGTTCGGTTCATTCGAAAGAACTTTTTTTTGGTTTCATGGTCATATAAACTCAAAATTACTCCAGGAGTATATTTCTGCACTCAAATTTGTGGTATCTTTATCCTGTGGCGAGTTATGAAGCCTTCGTTGTTGCGCTTTGTAGCGCGCGATGAGCTGCAAAAAATTTTGACACCAAAAGTTTCTAGACTCTCTCCACTTTAACGCCACCAACACCAAGAACGCCGTTGTCATGTCGCTCAAGAAGACATTCTCCGGTGATGTCGCCGTGTACCAGGTCAGTGGTACCAACGTGTCCCGCTCGTTACCGGACTGGATGGAGAGGAAGAGAAAGAGAGCGTTGAAGAATGACTGGGAGTACCAGAACAGAGTGAATCTCTTGCAAGACTTTGAGTTCCAGGAGGCTTCCAACAAGGTCAAAGTCACCAGGGATGGTCAATTCGCAATGGCAACTGGTACATACAAGCCACAGATCCACGTTTATGAGTTCTCAGAAGCAGGTCTGAAGTTCGAAAGACACACAGATGCGGAGAACGTTGACTTCACTATTCTCTCTGATGATTGGACCAAGTCTGTTCATCTTCAAAACGACAGAAGCATAGAGTTCCAGAGCAAGGGTGGAATTCACTACAGATCCAGAATCCCCAAGTTTGGAAGAAGTGTGGCGTACAACGACGTCAACTGTGATCTATTTGTCGCCGCCAGTGGAAACGAGGTCTATCGTCTCAACTTGGACCAAGGCCGTTTCCTTCAGCCATTTGTCTTGGAGTCTGACAGAGGAGCCAACCATGTTTCTGTGAATCCAGTGCATGGTCTTGTATCGCTGGGTCTGGAGGATGGAACTGTGGAGTTCTGGGATTCAAGAGCCAAATCAAGAGCAGCAAAGCTCCAAGTGCCCACCAGCTTCGACAGTGACACGTTCGAGGTTACAACTACAGCTTTCAAGAATGACGGTCTTGGATTCTCTTGTGGTACAAGCACTGGATACACATACCTCTATGATCTGAGAAGTTCAGAGCCTACGATGGTCAAGGACCATGGATACGGAGAAGCAGTCAAGAAGATCATGTACCTCAACGACGACAAGTTCCTTGCTACAGACAGAAGAATCTCCAAGATTTACAACGGTGATGGATCTCTCTTTGCCTCTATGGAGCCATCTACATTCATCAACGATGTCGAATGGATCCCAGACAGTGGTATGTTCTTCATGGCCAATGAGGGTATCGAGATGCACACATACTACATTCCAAACCTTGGCCCAGCACCAAAGTGGTGCTCTCACTTGGACAGCATCACAGAAGACTTGGAGGAAAAGCCAACAGAGTCCACATACGAGAACTACAGATTCATCACTAGAGACGAAGTCTCCAAGCTCAAGATCCAGCATCTCGTTGGAACCAACTATCTCAAGGGCTACATGCACGGTTTCTTCATCAAGACAGAGCTCTACGACAAGTTCAACCTCGCAGCCAACCCACATTCATTCAAGGATCTCAGAGAGAGAGAAGTCAGAAAAAGAATCGAGAAGGAGAGAGAATCCAGAATCAGAACGACTGGAGCAATCAACAACACCAAGGTCAAGGTCAACAAGGAGCTTGCGGAAAAGATCTCGAAAAAGTCTGGATCCGAAGCAGCAGAGGAGATTGTCAACGACGATCGTTTCAAGGAGATGTTCGAAAACCCAGAGTTCCAGATCGATACAGAGTCCCACGACTACAAGCAGCTCAACCCTGTCAGCGCGCCTGGCGATGGCAGCGGCAAGCGTGTCAGAGCACTTACTGCTGCTGAGGAGTCTGATGAGGAGAGATTGAACTCCAAGAACAATGTCTCTTCTGATGATGATTCTGAAAGTGAGTCTGAGAGCGAGAGCGAGAGTGAGTCTGAAGATGAGGAGGACGCTCAGCAGATGGACAGACTCCAGAAGGCCAAGCACCAGAAGCAACTCGAGGCTGCCAAGAGAAGAGCTCTTGCAAAGCAAGAATCAGACAAGTTTATTGAGGAGATGAAGATGAGATCATGGGGCACAGATGAGTCCTCCCAGAATGTCTCTAGAGACGAGGTGACGCTGGGCAAGAAGCTCAAGAAGTTGGAGAAGACTGAGAAGGAGCTCAAGGAGAAGAAGAGAGACTTGGTGGTGCACAAGAAGCCTCGTGGAGAGGCTGAACTTACGTTTATTCCAAAGAAAGCTGAGAAGAAGCCTAAGAAGAAGGTTCAGTTCGATGAAGAGTCTGATGAGGAGGCTGAGCAGAAGCATGGAAGAACGAAACAGAGATTCGAGGGAAGAAGAAGAGCTTCCAAGAACGCATTCCGTGGTATGTGAGTAATTAATCAATTAATAGCTTGATATAGATCGCTTTACCCGCGTTAATCATTAATAGATCAGTGCACTGACACTTTTATAACAAACATGACGTTGCGTTCACGTCTTAGGAACCATGAGAAATCCCTTTGGTTCCCGGATGCACCACGAAATATTATTATTACTCCTAGTCCAAACCATTGCGATATAGAAAAAGTGTAGAACAAGCCGAAAAGAAGGCTGTTCAGAGGCTTGCTCCACTCTCCACTGACGAGCATGAGCTAGCCTGCGCTGCACAGCTCAAAAAAAAAAAAAAAAGGGAGCACCCCACTCCTTCTTGTATCACCACCAAATCCACTATCAAACCCAACAACATGGCACATGGAAACGGCCCTGAGCGTGTGTATTGGCTTCCAGTCTCTCATTACTCCCAGAATGTCAACTAACAATTCTCAGCACTGATCAAAGACCCGGCTTTCGAGCGCTTCTACCGTGAGTCCTACCCCTCTTTTGCCTTCTTCAAGATCCAACACTAACAGCAAGCACCAGGGTACAGGGAAACCTATGGCCAGAGATTCAAAGTCACACCAAAGAACCTGGCACCACTTGTGCTGCTCATGGTCGGGATCCCAGCAGGACTGACGTGGTTGGCGTATGACTCGCAGGGCAAGTACTTGAGATATCCAAAGAGACGCACCACTCCGGCCTTTGAGAGCGAGTACAAGCCTTAAGTGGAGCTGAAGCATCCATTTAAACCCTATTTATTGATCCTTTGAAACTGGATTGACTATTTATTGCTCCTTGAGACTTTGTTCAATGGTCTTCTGGAGCTGCTATTTATTGAGGGAGTCTAACTCTTTTGCTTGTGATATATGATGAATGACTACGTGTTATGAGACTGCCAGCTCATCTTTTGAACAGTATGAACTTAGAATGTCTTTGGGCTGGACCTGTCACCTCAACTAGTAGCGTCATGCCTCGTTGTTCGTAACTTCATTGCCACTTAGAGCCCGAGTTGTCATAGCAACAGAACTGGACACAAAACCAAACATCGCCATTGTTTCACAACAGATGCCCAACTCCGTGGTATATCAGCACTAGTCATCACTTTGGATAGTTCAGACTCGCTTTTCGGTCGCCTGAGACTTCTGACGAACGCCTCACTTGCTTACAGAGGACCTTCTTCCCCACCAATTTCTCCTTCCACCACACACAGACTCTTCTTTCTCTCATTGCTTCCCAAGGTCGGGTTTCCAGCCGATGAGATCTCTTCCACCGCCCCGTCACTCCCGATCACGCGGCCTCAAGCGTCTTCTCCATTACTTGTACGCCCTTGTGACGTTCCGCTTTCTCTTCCATCGCCATCGAGGCAGCGTGGTGATCCGCCCCAGACGACTCCCGTTCTTCCATCGAGGCCGGCGCAGATACAAGGTGAAGAGCCGAGGCAAGAGCGTCCACTGGTATCACTTCCACCGTGTCAGGGGAAACGTGGTGCTTGACGCCAAGGTGTTGGGTGAGTTGTCTCGTGAGCTCGAGATGCTGGCGCTCTCCACTTCGCTGAAGAAGATGACGAGGACGAGGCGCAGAGATCGGGTCCTCCATTTGCATGGCCACGTCAGAAGAACATTCCGGTGGATGAGGTTCAGAAGACACTTGCACAGGCCTAAGGTGAGTGGGATGATGGTGGTTTGAGCGCTGTTCGGCCCGCTGTGGTCCCTTCAAGAAGAGGTGGGCGCGATTCGTTGATTTGTCCGTTGTTCTTTGACTTGTTTGTTCTTCTCCACACACTCGACCAGCGCCAGCAAGAGCCCTCATCAATGCCCACAGTCATCATCGTCGGAGGAACAGCCAGCACGGGCAAGTCCACCATTGGAGTCCGTCTCGCAGAGCGCTTCCACTGCTCCTACATTGAAGGCGATGACTTGCACCCGAAGGAGAACGTTGACAAGATGGCCCACAACTTTCCACTCCAGGACGAGGACCGCTGGGGATGGCTGACGCAGGTGGCTCTACAGAGTACACAGGCTGCTGAACAGAACGGACATTACGCAGTTGTCTCGTGTTCTGCCCTCAAGAAGAGTTACAGAGATCATGTCCACAAGGCTGCCCCAGAAACAACGTTCCTCTACGTGTTCCTCCACGCGCCACGAGAAGAGCTCATCAGACGAGCAGAGCAGAGAAAGGGCCATTACATGAAGTCCACGATGATTGATTCACAGCTCGCCATTCTTGAGCTGCCCCTTGGTGAGGCCAACGCGTTGTGTGTCGATGTCAAGGACAAGTCCGTTGAGGAGATTGTGGAGATTGGCGTCAAATTTGTTGAAGAAAAAGCAAAGAATTAAGTTCTGGTATTTAATGAAGGAAGGAAAAGGATCGGTGTTTCCTGACAATTGGTCTTTTGCTGTAGTTTCTGATGTCCTTCTGGGCAGAAGGATGTGGAGATCTGAGGAAAGATGCTAATAACGCTATCCCTGAGACCTTGTATCTTCCCCCAAAGTGCTCTCGGTCTTAATCTCATGACCAAAATTTGATATATTTCATCAAAATTGCAATTGGAGAACCTTTCTCCAACTCTTGAAGCTGCCCGAAGCGTTCTCCCCGCACCCTCCACGGCACCGTTACCAGCGATCGCGCCAATTACGAAAGATCTGTAAAGAATCAATGGGTTTGCAGGAAGTCCGAAGAGATGTGCAGACAAGGGATGCAATACTGGTCCTTGATAGACTTAAGAATACCTTCAATTCCTCTCAGCACAGTTTTAGTGTTGAGGCTAGAGCTTCAGCAGTGGCGCGCTCACTCAGCTTGCCTGCTCAATTTTGGCAGATGCCTCGCTTCAACAATTTGCAGCTTTGCAACACCTTCATCACGAGTAGCAAACATTACCAACGACAAACACACACACAGCCATGGGCAACTGGGCACTGACGGCTGTGGACCAGGACACTGTTCTGCGATACGCCATGCAGAAGCTGTTCTTCATCCTCGAGAAGTTCCTTGCTGACCGGCCACATCTGCGCTTCGGGAGCCGCGAGGAAGTACGACGTGTGCACCCCTTCGACACGTACTGTGAGCTGTATGGCGGTCTAAGTGCGTGTCTTGGTGGCTGGGCGTACTTGCTGAGAGAGAAGTGTCCGCTGGCAGTCACGGCGGATATGAGGAGGAAGGAGGAACTGTATGAGGAGTTCTTGAAGCCATTTCATCAGGAAAGTGCAGATCTGCTCGTGCTCAGGGTGTACAACAGGGTCCATTTCGTGCTGTGGATCTTCCTACATGACCGGCTTGGGCTGTCTGGGTTCTTTGAGGAGTACGGGGTCGGGATGCCAATTGATGTCTGTGAGTACCTCGCTGCGATGCGTGTGATGCGGGGAAAGAAGAGACATGCTTTCGTCAGAGATTATGTCCAGTTGTTTGAAAAGTACAGGTATGACAATAATGCAGTCCATGATCCACTATTGGCCCGCATCATTGCTAAGCGGCTGGATATGGAGACTAAATGGATCAGGTTTGGAGGGATGCGGTCCGCTGAAGCTGTCACTATGGTTATCATTGTCATAAAGTACCTACGGGCTTGTGAGGGATTGGGGTTGGATTTCTTGGACAATATGATTGAGTATTTGTTTGAGAACTATGATATCATCACGTGGGAGCATGTGGATCAATACTGCAAGAAACGTTGTCCTGAGAGAAAGATAGAGTTGGTGAAAACGTCCAAAGAGGCAATCACAAAGATCTATGACAACCTGATGGCGGACTACTCTGAGTCAGCACACTTCTCGAGTAAGATTCTGACTACTGATACTCCTAATTTGCAGAACTTCAAGCGGTCTGTGGATGATATCGTCAAGCAAACCCCACGTATCAAGAATAAAGGTTACGAGGAGCTGATTGGAGAGGTGTTTATGAATTATCAGGATTGATTCCGGTAAGCTGATTTTAAGATAGTTACGATGTTATGATATTCAAACTAATTGTCCTAGTGCTGACCCCTCTGGATCACGCTAGTTGTAGAGATATTTCATGCTTAATTATTATATGCTGTAGCAGAGGAGGATCACTAATTAAAGAGATCGCAGAAACACCAGCATCCGAGGCTGTATAAATCGCTCCACTGAGGCTTTCAAGCATTGTACTCTTAGTCACGTACGTACACTATTATATGACAATAATTGACCCCTCAATATGGGGCCTGATTGGTGGGTATCTATGCCCCGCCCCCTGCAAAGTGGTGGGAAACCAGTGGGAAGACCTAGAGACATGGCGCAAACTCGCTTCAAACTGGCCCTGGGTACCAAGAAAAAGCTCTTTGTGTACAATTATAGAGCTTTCGAACACCACTAAACCATCTAGAAGACTCAATTGCTTTCTATGAACCCACAATTGGGCCCCCACCGCCAACCCAAGACCTGGGATGTGGCCCAAACCGGTGACGAAATCGAGGTCACGTCTTGTGTGGAAGACAGACATCACCGGTTTCGGAGGGATGCTGATACTCCTCTAATGGAGTCTATAGAAGAGGTATTGCTGGTAGAACGTCTCCATGAGAGAAACAAGAGGATACCCCACATCTCTGCTCATGTATACCCCAGGTTGGCCCCTCTCTCGGCCTTAGGCTCCCGCTTGCATGAACAATGAGGAGCAACTCGGGATCCAGGAGAAGGCCGGGAGGAGAGGCTGTTCTGGCGCGTAGATAGACTCCTTCTGGCAGGGTTTGGAGAGCAGATATGGGCTTGGAAAGTTTGTAACTGTGCTGTTTGAGCTACGGAGGGCTTTCGGAAATATGTGGTTGACATAGAGGGAATCACCTAGAGAGCTCCTCATAGAGCCACGGCCAAAAGAGCTCGGCTCAAAGTTGGCAGCGGAGGGGAGCCGGCTCGGTCCAAAGATGTCGCTTGATTGTTTTTGTGCCTCATAGCTTCCCCGGAGTGTTGACACCAAAACGGCTTCTCTTCCGTGGCGCTTCCCCAGAGATCCCAGTTTCCCCGGGCCCGTCTGGGAAAGCAGCCGGATGATAGGAAGCTTGCTCCGTGGGGTAGAACGGTAGAGCACAGGGATGTGTGGGGGTGGCAGGCTGGGGGGTTCTGGTGGGGGCAGTATTTGGTATTCAGTGAATAGGATCTGGGAGAAGGTGAGGTAAACACACATGCTCCTTTGGCAGAGTTTCCCCCGCTGCGATTGGCCGGTTGCGGCGCTGGTGACGCTGCGACTCATTTTGATCATCGCTCATCGCTACCCCAGATTTCTAGGCAGCCCTTCCTTCTGGCTCCAGGGGGCGGTTCTGCCTAGAGCCTTTCGCGAACTCTGCCTAGCTCCCTGGGGCCTCTGCCCAGCGCCCACGCAAAATTTTCGGTTTAGTCACAATTCGCGGAAGTATAAAAGGCAGCGGAGGCCCCGCCAGATTAGCCGCCGAGGTCAACTTCAAGAGAAGCAACCGCCCCTTCACCAGCAGCAATGGCTTCCGAATTGGCGCCTTCCAGCGGCGACATCGACAAGTTCAGAAGGAACTCTGTCCTGCTTGGCCAGCAGACCAGCAAGATCCTCGTGGCCAACCGAGGCGAGATCCCAATCAGAATCTTCAGAACCGCTCACGAGCTCTCCATGCAAACAGTTGCCATCTACTCCCACGAGGACAGACTCTCTGCTCACAGACTCAAGGCTGACGAGGCCTACCCAATCGGTGCCAAGGGCCAGTTCTCCCCAGTCCAGGCGTACCTCCAGATCGACGAGATTATCAAGATTGCTAAGGAGCACGGCGTCGACATGATCCACCCAGGTTACGGTTTCCTCTCCGAGAACTCTGAGTTTGCCAGAAAGGTTGCTGCTGCCGGTATCACCTGGATTGGACCTACAGGTGACATCATTGACTCCGTCGGTGACAAGGTCTCCGCCAGAAACCTCGCTGATGCCGCTGGTGTTCCAGTCGTTCCAGGAACCGATGGTCCAATTGACTCTGTGGACGAGGCCAAGGCCTTTGTTGCAGAGCATGGCTACCCAGTCATCATCAAGGCTGCCTTCGGTGGTGGTGGTCGTGGTATGAGAGTTGTCAGAGAGGGCGACGACATTGGCGACGCCTTCACCAGAGCCAGATCTGAGGCCCTCACCGCCTTCGGTAACGGTACCTGCTTCATCGAGAGATTCCTCGACAAGCCAAAGCACATTGAGGTCCAGTTGCTCGCCGACTCATACGGCAACGTCATCCACTTGTTCGAGAGAGACTGCTCCGTCCAGAGAAGACACCAGAAGGTCGTCGAGGTGGCCCCAGCCAAGACCTTGCCTAAGGAGGTCCGTGACGCCATTCTGACCGACGCCGTCAAGTTGGCCAAGACCGCCAACTACATCAACGCCGGTACTGCTGAGTTCCTCGTCGACAACCAGAACAGACACTACTTCATTGAGATCAACCCAAGAATCCAGGTCGAGCACACCATCACCGAGGAGATCACCGGCGTCGACATCGTGGCTGCCCAGATCCAGATTGCGGCCGGCGCATCCCTCGAGCAGTTGGGCCTCTTGCAGGACAAGATCACCACCAGAGGCTTCGCCATCCAGTGCCGTATCACCACTGAGGACCCAGCGAAGAACTTCCAGCCAGACACCGGTAAGATCGAGGTCTACAGATCCGCCGGCGGTAACGGTGTGAGACTGGACGGTGGTAATGGCTTTGCCGGAGCTGTCATCTCCCCACACTACGACTCCATGCTTGTCAAGTGCTCCTGCTCTGGTTCCACCTACGAGATTGCCAGAAGAAAGATGCTCAGAGCCTTGATCGAGTTCAGAATCAGAGGTGTCAAGACCAACATCCCATTCTTGCTCACGCTCTTGACCAACGACGTGTTCATCGATGGAACCTACTGGACCACCTTCATTGATGACACCCCAGCCTTGTTCGAGATGGCCTCCTCCCAGAACAGAGCGCAGAAGCTCTTGTCCTACTTGGCCGACCTCGCCGTCAACGGCTCCTCCATCAAGGGCCAGATCGGTCTTCCAAAGCTCTCCAAAAACCCAGACGTTCCAGCCATCCACGCTGCCGACGGCTCCGTCATTGACGTTACTGCTGCTCCACCAAAGGGCTGGAGAGATGTGTTGCTCGCTGAGGGCCCTGAGGGCTTTGCCAAGCAGGTTCGTGACTTCAAGGGCACGCTCGTCATGGACACCACCTGGAGAGACGCCCACCAGTCGTTGCTTGCCACACGTCTCAGAACCTACGACTTGCTCGCCATTGCACAGACCACTGCCCATGGTTACGCCGGTGCCTTTGCCCTCGAGTGTTGGGGTGGTGCCACCTTTGACGTGGCGATGAGATTCTTGCACGAGGACCCATGGGACAGATTGAGAAAGATGAGAAAGCTCGTGCCAAACATCCCATTCCAGATGCTCTTGAGAGGTGCTAACGGTGTTGCATACTCCTCCTTGCCAGACAATGCTATCGACCACTTCGTCAAGCAGGCCAAGGACAACGGTGTGGACATCTTCAGAGTGTTTGACGCGCTCAACGACCTCGAGCAGTTGAAGGTTGGTGTCGAGGCTGTCAAGAAGGCTGGTGGTGTCGTTGAGGCCACTGTGTGTTACTCTGGTGACATGTTGCAGCCGGGCAAGAAGTACAACTTGGCCTACTACCTCGAGATTGCCGACGCCATCGTCAAGGCTGGTACACACATCTTGGGTATCAAGGACATGGCTGGTACACTCAAGCCACAGGCTGCCAAGATGCTCATTGGTGCCTTGAGAGAGAAGTACCCACACTTGCCAATCCACGTGCACACCCACGACTCTGCCGGTACTGGTGTTGCCTCCATGGCTGCCTGTGCGCGCGCTGGTGCCGATGTTGTGGACGTTGCCTCCAACTCGTTGTCCGGTTTGACCTCCCAGCCATCCATCTCTGCCCTCTTGGCTTCGCTCGACGGCGAGATTGACACCAACATGAACGAGGCTCACGTCAGAGAGATTGACGCATACTGGGCTGAGATCAGATTGCTCTACTCCGTCTTCGAGGCAGACCTCAAGGGCCCAGACCCAGAGGTGTACCAGCACGAGATCCCAGGTGGACAGTTGACGAACTTGCTCTTCCAAGCCCAGCAGGTTGGTCTTGGTGAGAAGTGGATCGAGACCAAGAGAGCTTACCGTGAGGCCAACTACTTGCTCGGTGACTTGGTCAAGGTGACTCCAACGTCCAAGGTTGTCGGTGACTTGGCCCAGTTCATGGTGTCCAACAAGCTCACCTCAGAGGACGTCAAGAGACTCGCCAACTCGTTGGACTTCCCAGACTCGGTGTTGGACTTCTTCGAGGGTTTGATTGGCCAGCCATACGGTGGATTCCCAGAGCCGTTGAGATCTGACGTGTTGAGAGGCAAGAGAAGAAAGTTGGACGTCAGACCAGGCTTGGAGCTCGCGCCATTCGACTTTGACAGAATCAAGGAGGACTTGACATCCAGATTCACCAAGATCACCGAGTGCGACATTGCCTCCTACAACATGTACCCAAAGGTGTACGAGGACTTCAGAAAGATCCAGGAGCAGTACGGTGACTTGTCGGTGTTGCCAACCAGAAACTTCTTGGCCCCACCAAAGATTGGCGAGGAGATCACAGTCAACATCGAGAAGGGTAAGACCTTCATCATCAAGTGCACTGCTGTCGGTGACCTGAACGAGGAGACCGGTATGAGAGACGTGTACTTCGAGTTCAACGGTGAGCTCCGTAAGGTTTCTGTTGCTGACAAGAAGTCCAAGGTTGAGACTGTCTCCAGACCAAAGGCTGACGCCCACAACCCTAACCAGGTCGGTGCCCCAATGGCTGGTGTCATCGTCGAGGTCAAGGTGCACAAGGGCTCTGCTGTCGAGAAGGGCCAGGCCTTGGCTGTTCTGTCTGCCATGAAGATGGAGATGGTCATCTCGGCCCCAGTCTCTGGTCTCGTCGCTGACGTTTTGGTCAAGGAAGGCGAGAACATTGACGCCTCGGACTTGCTTGTTGTTCTTGAGCCAGAGGCCGAGGAGGAGAAGGCTTGAGCCTTGAAGGGTTTGGTATTTGGGTTTAAGTTTTGTGGTTATATTCGTTTGTACGCACATTGATTTTGTTATATTTAAGGCATCTATAATCGTACATTAGTTTTTTTACTAATATTTGCTGGCCGGTGTGGGGCCGTGTAGATTTGGGGCGCTATGCAAGTGGCGGAGGCGGCAGTTGTTGCTGTTGATCATATAGCTGGTGGAGTGAATGCGGGCTTGTGCATGATTGGCTGGGTCTATGGAGTAAATGAATATGGAACAAAGGTAACTAAGGCTGGGGTATTCATCTGAGACCTTCAATGAGGCAATAGACGAGTTTTCAAATTAATTAATTACCTTTCTCATGAGAAAATGGGGTGGTGTACTTCATGTTGAGCAGTTCACTCAAAATAGGCAATTTTGGCCAATTTTTCGATCTGAATATTAGACGGCCATTTAAGAGCTTGAAAGATATGCCAAAAATTCAGAAACTGTCTAAAGTGTCCCTACCCGGTGCACTTTTCTGGTAGCTCTCCTAGGCTTGGAGTTATTAAGAAACACCGCTATTTGTATGGGAGCGGTGTGTTGGTGTGGCTCAGGGTTGGTGCACAGAATCGAGCGAGCGACAAAAATTGCTAAGTAGAAAGCCTCTCTAGTCAACATCAAACACCATCATCCGGGCTCCTGGCGACTCATATGATTGAGAGTGTCGTATTCCGTATTCAGCCTGCTGTGGTAAGTTTCACCACTATCCGTCATTTTTGGGCCCCAAACACCCACCACTGACCCACTTGGCTGGCCCGTTTCGAAGCTTATGCATGCGAAACGCTCCCATTTCCATCCCCCGACGGCTTCAACAAGAAAACCAAATCTCGATAGCTGAAAGCTGATACTTCGATGACCTGGAATCGATGGATTGAGACTCGTTAGGCAGCGTGGATAAGAAGAAGGGCGGAGAACTACCGAAGGGCCTTCGCGAAATTGACATGTCAACAAAACATCATCGCCATCAACATCACCAACTTCATCAGCCTCACATTCAGGCTAATCAACTGATACTCAAGAAGGGCCATGTTCAAACAACGGAAGGGCCCACGACAACGGGAGAACGAACAGTGGGAGCTCAACAGACTCCAAACAGCGGGCACTTTGCAACGAGGCGCCGTGGATACCGACTTTGACGACTCCACTGCGGCCTCAGTCCAGCTCACGACTCGCCACCTCCAACCGCCGTTCCTGGATGGCTCTCAAGTGTTCACCAAACAGACACAGCCTGTATCAGCAGTTAGAGATCCACAGGGAGACCTTGCCACGTACGCAAAGCAGGGAAGCGCAGCCGTGGCGCTGCGGAGAGCTGAGAGGGATCGCAAGAGAAAGGCAGGAGATGCCACTGGGCTCGCTGGAACAAAGATGGGCGAGGTGCTTGGTGTGAAGGAGGTCCCTGAGGATGATGACAAGTTGAATGAAGATACAGACGTTGAAGATGAGGCGGACAAAGAGGAAAAGAAATCACCATCAGAGCAGAGGAAGGATCTTCCGGCATACGCCGTGAGAGGCGAGGTACTCAAGCTCATCAGAGACCATCAAGTGGTTGTCATCATTGGTCAGACAGGTTCTGGTAAGACCACACAGCTGGCTCAGTTTTTGAACGAGGACGGATATGGCCAGAGAGGAATCATTGGATGTACCCAGCCACGTCGAGTCGCCGCCACCTCTGTTGCCAAGCGTGTTTCTGAGGAGATGGGCGTGAGGCTTGGAGAGGAGGTTGGATACTCCATCAGATTTGAGGACAAGACAAGTCAGAAGACAGTGATCAAGTACATGACCGAAGGTATTCTCCTGCGTGAAACTCTTGTTGACCATAATCTTGATAAGTACTCATGCATCATCATGGATGAGGCACACGAGCGCAACTTGAGCACAGATGTCCTTCTTGGGCTCTTCAAGAACCTCCTTGCGCGCAGAAATGATATCAAGCTCATTATAACATCTGCTACGATGAATGCTGACCGGTTCTCAGACTTCTTTGGAGGAGCACCCCAGTACACCATCCCAGGTCGTACTTTCCCGGTTGACATTCACTTCTCGAGATACCCAGTGAGAGACTACGTCGAGGAAGCAGTCAAACAGACCATGATCATTCACTTGGGATCCTCACCAGGAGACATCCTTGTCTTTATGACTGGTCAAGAAGACATTGACGTGACGTGCGAACTGCTCGCCGAGAAGCTCAAACAACTCGAGAACCCACCTCCACTCGACATCCTTCCAATGTATTCCACACTCCCACCGGAACAGCAGATGAAGATCTTCCAGAAGGCAAAGAAGGGCCACCGCAAAGTTGTCGTTGCCACGAACATCGCCGAGACATCGCTTACTGTTGATGGAATCAAGTTCGTCATCGACCCAGGTTACTCCAAGATGAAGGTGTACAACTCACGTCTGGGAATGGAGTCTTTGCTCATCACACCAATCGCTCGTGCCAATGCGGATCAAAGAGCAGGAAGAGCAGGAAGAACAGCCGCTGGTGTATGCTACAGGCTTTACACGGAGACGGCATCGCGTGAGGAGATGTATCCACAACAGATCCCGGAGATCCAGAGAACGAACCTGTCCAATACGCTCTTATTGCTCAAGTCTCTCGGTGTGAATGATTTGCTCAAGTTCCCACTCTTGGATCCACCACCGAAGGATACAGTCATTGCATCGTTGTATGAGCTTTGGGCCATCGGTGCTCTTGACAACTTTGGAAATCTGACAGAGTTGGGCCACAAGATGACAAAGTTCCCACTGTTGCCTGCACTATCCAAGCTTCTCCTCACATCATCGGAGAAGGGGTGTTCCGAGGAGATGGTGATCATTGTCTCGATGCTCTCTGTTCCATCCGTCTTCTTCAGACCAAAAGAGCGTCAAGACGAGGCTGATGCGGCTCGTGAACGATTCAGCGTCCCGGAGTCAGACCACCTCACCCTACTGAACGTGTATACCCAGTGGCGTGCAAAGGGGTATGCTGAGTGGTGGTGCAAGCGGAACTTCCTCCATGCCAAGTCACTCCGCAAGGCGCGTGATGTGAAGGAGCAGATTGAAGAGATCATGAAGAGCTCAGGGTTTGCACTTGGGTCCCGTGGCCATGAGTGGGATATTGTGAGGAAGTGCATTTGCTCAGGATACTTCTTCCAGGCAGCTCAGGTCCATGGGCTGTCTGAGTTTATCAACTTGAGAACCGGGATGAAACTCCAATTGCACCCTACTTCTGCTTTGTTTGGAATGGCCGATCCTCCACAGTACGTTGTGTATCATGAGTTGATGCTTACGAGTAAGGAGTACATCTCTGTTGTGACTGCTGTTGACCCTGAGTGGCTTGTGGAGTATGGAAGTGTGCTTTACTCGGTGAGACAGAAGGGTACACAGAAGAAGAGAAAGATCGAAGAGCAATTGGAACAAGATCTGAAGAAGTATCAGCAGGGTTTGGAGGAACAGAAGGAAAAGAAGACCAAAGTAAAGAAGGCTGTGGTTCAAGTTGGAATTACAAAGAACAGAAGAAGAAGAGGATTCTGATTATAGAGAATGTACTAAATTTTACGACGTTTACGACCTTTGTTGACATCGCGTCACCCCATAGACACCCTTGCCAAGATCGATGACTGAGAAGAGCACGCGCTAGTCCAACTCTCGCGGAGTTTTCTCAAGTCATAGTATAGTATTATTAAACTACAGGTAGTGTGAATGAATAATGCTTTTGTCGTATTAACTGGTCATTTCAAAGGATCCTTTTTCAAGCCTCCTCCTCATCAAAGAATCTCACCCTCTTGGGCGTTTGCTCATCGACCAAACTGTTTCCAGATCTGTTTCTTCTGAGTCTCAGCAGTCCGCCAGTAGGTTTATCCTTCTTCATCTCCTCACGCTCCACGAGCTCGGTGTAGTTCTTGACCTGTGTCATCCTGAGCTGGTGTTTCAACAACACCTCATAGGGTGTCTTCTTGCGGGGCATCGGAGCGTCGGCCTCTTCATCGACTTCTTCTTCCGTCAGTGATTCCTGGTAGATTTGTGCTGGACCGTCCTTGATCATGTGTACCAGCGTTTTGAACCTGCTGTGTCTCTCCTTGGGTTCCGGCGAGGTATCCTTCTGACTATCCTTCTGACTGTGGAGGTGTAACGAGAAGCGGGATCTTCTGTGTGTGTGATCGGGTGCGGTGTCGACTGTTGTGACCGAGGGCATTTTGGTTGTTGTTTGTTGTTCGTTATTGCTATTGTTCCCTTGCTGGTAGAAAACTCAGAGCCTAAGGGGAACAGCAAAGCTTTTATAAGGTGCCACTTGTTTTTCCTTGTGGCACGGTTTTTCCGGCGAACAGGTGACCACCGCGCACAGTTTTTCCGGCCGGATTATCCGGGATGACGAGATCCAAAACGCGCCGGGACGGGGCTCCACAAAATGCCCCAGTCGAGTGCATCCACAGCCACTCGGCCCAATTGGGATGGTCTTCTTAGCATGAGTGCTCATCAAGCAAATTGACACTGAAGTGCTCGAGATGCTACCCAAAGTCCCGATCAACACAGCCAAATCGGGGAAGGGTGGCGCCAGTAGGCTCCAAAGTGACTCACCTCGAACGAGCAGGGAGCTCTCCCATTGGACGGCGGCTTCTGAAGTCCGTGAGCCCATACTATACACACTGTAGCTACCAGAACCACCAATAGATCCCGGATTAATGTCCCATTGGAGTAGAAAGGCCCTCATGATGGTCCCACTGCACTAGTGTGACTCCTGCTGGCGGGCGAAGGTTCACTTTGGAGCCAGCGAGAAGGCCGCTGCGAAACTTGGCTACGGAACACCGAGAAGTTGAGGAATTGAGGATGGGAAACTGTTTCCTACTGCTTAGTGTTCCATTACACTATTATTGGCGATCTAATGGCAGCATAGTGCTATCTGGTAGCCCATCATCCCCGGGACAGAGGGTCAGCTCTCGGGTTTCTCGGGACCTACCGTTGGCGATGCTCTGCATCCAATTGAGGCCTCTCTTTGGATCCATTCCTCTCCAATCCTCTCATAATTCATCCACAAACCCATTCTTCTACCCCACGAAGTGATCCTCTTATCGGCGCGCAGAGGATGTCACAAAAGCTTCGACTCGACAGGCTACAGCGCTGACGGAGTTCGGACTTGCGAGATTCGAATCGCGCCACTTGACACTTTTTGGTTTCTTTTTGGCGGGGGGCGAGGTTTGGCGTAAAAATTTGTGATTGGCGATGAGCTCTGTTTACACGCCTCCTGGGTGTTCTATTTGTGGGCTGCTGGGAGGCTCTGATCCCTGGTGAGTCGGTAAAGAACCGTGGAATGGGCTCTGCGGGAGCTACCTAAACTGGCAAATTCCAATAGAGAGTATACCCGCTCAGAAGAGAGAGAAAGAGCCCACCTCCGCTCCGCAAAACAGGGTCGAGACCGTTGGAGCCTCGAGGAGTCGAGCGTCGTGCCGCAGTTTTGGGAGCTTCTGCTGTTTATCTGGGTGCAGGCAGCGTGAAAAATTTTCGGGAGGTGGGTTTTGGCACATAGATACCGGTGACACATAAGCTCTGTGGTAAGCCATAGATGAGCCAGAGAAAGCAGAACACTAGTAGAAACACAGCACAGATCTGGGGCTCTGCCTCGTGAAACAGCACGCACCACAAAATGCGAGCTGGTCGGCTACCAGAGGTTAAAAAAAGACGAGGCCTGACGAGCTGACCCCGCTACCGGAGAAGCGTGTCCCTCCCGTCGTAAGTTTGTACAGTCGTAGAATTGCTTCTTTGGGCCGAGTGGCGAAAAGTTGGGAGAAGCCCAGCGAACCTCGGGAAAGAGAGATTTGGGGAGCAGTTTCACGAGGCCGGGAGAAGGAGAAGAGCGAGTTTCGAGTTGTGTCTCGCTGGAGTTATGGGGCAATGGATTGAGTGCTACACAGAGTCGATATCTACCATCTACATGGCCAATTGCAGCCAATTGGAGGCCAATGCCCCACACAAGGGCGCCCGCACAAGACGCGAGAGAACATGACCTTTCCCCAGATTGCGATTGGCTTTTGTTATGTGCCACGGAGTCACTCGCGCGCGTCATCTCATCGCGCGGGGGACCTCCTTACTTTGCTAGTACGCTATTAACAGTTGTCCCATTAATGTGTGACTATATCGCAATTGACACCCCCGGGCTCTTGGAGCAAGGTGGCAAACTGAGCGGGGCAAACTCCCCAGTCACCCGGTTGGCAGAGTGACGTGGAAGTCTCCCAGTTGTTCAGGCCTGGGGGAGCTTCTATGTGTCACGAATGGCGCGAAATGGCGCAAATTTGCGAATCCGATTGCGCCAAAAAAAGTTCCATCACGCTCTGGAAATAGGCGTCACGGGAGCAGGCCGAGACACCCGCCACCGGGGATTTTGAGCTAGTTCAAGAGATGCAATTGCTGGGATTGAGACAGAGAGTATCTAATTGATCTTATAGACCTCTAGTACTCATTTTCCCCTCCGAAAAACCTTCAAAACCAGCCAATCCCTTCGCCGTTGCCCCAGCTGCAGTGCCACGATTTGGCGAAAAATGGCACAACCGGACGCATAATTATGCAGGCTGATTGCGCAAAACAAAAGAAATTTCGCCTTTTTTTGCAGAATTTCTTTTTGGCACCAAAACCCTCTTGTTTGGTATTTAAGTGCCTTCCTCCGCTGTTTCTTCTTCTTCTTCTGTATTACTACGGGCTTCTTTCTTCTCTCCAAACTACACAGAGCCACATTGCTGCCCGACACGACTTACACGCCACGCCCCGCACACACTCACAGCTCATTCACAATGTCAGCAGAGTTCACCATGGCGATGACCCCAGAGCTCCCAGATGTCCAGCCCGAGTTCGTGGGGCCTCTTGCTCGCAAACTCTCCAAGTCCTCCATCGGAAGATCAGAGGATCAATCGATCCCATCACCACCGCTGTCCCCATTCCACGGAAGCTCATCCTCAGCTAAGGAGGCTACCCCACGCCAGCTTGCGGAGAAGCTTGACACCATCTTCCTTCTCTCCAAGAAGCCAGAGCACGAGTTCCCACTCACCTCTTTCGAGAGATTCCCTCTCGTGGTCAATGCTTGGTCCTCTGTGGGATCCAGAGGCTTCAAGAAGTCTCAGATCAACTTTCTCAAGCAGTACACCGCCCGCTCCAAGGGCTCATCGCACCGCGTTGAGAAGACATACACAAGAAAGTACGCCCCAAGACGTCTCGTCAAGACATACGACAACTCAGACTCAGATTACTCCTCCACATTTGAGAAGGTGAGAACTCGTCGTGTCACCCGTGAGACTCCAGGCGCATCCACACCATCAACGCCACTCGAGCTCCCAGCACGCATCAAGACCCCATCGACGCCTACTCCACGCAAGCGCAAGCCTGCATCTCCAGCAGTCCAGCATACACATGTTGACTGGGAGGCACTTCCTGACTACTGCCCAGACCTCTCTACACTGCCTAACAACGCCAGATGTCTCAAGGTTGAGTGGAAGGGCCAGCCTATGTCTCTTGCTGACGATCCGCTCGTGGACAAGCTGCATCCTGCCGAGGTCACACTGGCTTCGATCCTCAGATTGCCATGTAACGTGTACTTGGACTCCAAGCGCAGATTGTTTGCAGAGAAGGTTGCAAGAATGAAGAAGGGTCTGCCATTCAGAAGAACTGATGCACAGAAGAGTTGTCGTATCGATGTCAACAAGGCATCCAGACTCTTCGCCGCCTTTGAGAAGATCGGATGGCTTGAGGACTCGCTCTTCGAGAAGTTTATGTGAATGGTAATGTTTGGGATTTGGTACTTGGGTTTCTTTACTGGTTGATGATCCGTGATGGTCAGGTTTTTTTTTGTTCTTGGGAGGTCATTGGCATCACACGTTGCATATTCACATCCGCCTTGTTGACTTAATGATGGGTTTTGCTGATCTTTAATGGGGATATTTGGGATCATGACAAGGTTATTTCACACACGGAAGTTGCATTTTTATGGTTATTTGTTTGGTAAGGTTAACTTTCACTTCTGTTCTTTTGTTGGTTTTGTTATCATTGGTTTGGTTCTTGTTGTATTGTTCTACTATGGGATACTTACTTGTTATTTGATACACTATGTTGCGATACTTGGGATTTATTATACACACTTGCACTGTTATGTTGATTCTGCATGAAGTAGTCGTTAAAGATGTCATTAGAAGAGGTCATGATGAGTTATGGAGAAACTGAGATCTGAGGAGCCCTTTGTCTGGGGTCACCAGAGAAGAAGATATCCGCTTGGATAGAACCGCCTACCTATCGATGGGATCGGATATGATATGGCGTTGAAGACAAGATAGGACACGAAGCTCCTTGTGAAGAACCTTTCACGGTACCAAGCCGAGTTTGTTGTGAGATCTGCCTTGTTCCGAAGGCACACAAGCTTGAAGGAGGTGCCTGTTGAAGGTGCAATCTCTCCTGCAAGGTAGAGCGTGGTGTGACTGTTTTTCGTGAGAGACATTTCCAGCTGTGTGACAAGGTCCATAGGAGGGTTGACAGGCATTGTTTTGGGTTTCCGTTGCTATGGTGAAGGCTCAAGACGCGCCACCCCCGCCATCAGGCGCCACCCCAAACAAAAACCAAAAACAAGCGGCCTGCTCGCGACTTCCGCATTTGGCCGTTTTAAAGTTTCGCGAACTTTTCGCGAAACACCTCCTGCCAGCCTTTTTTGCCTTTTCGCAAGCTCGCGAAAACACGGTACGCGCCACAGTGGCTGGTGGGTCCCGGCGTGGAGCGAAGGTTGGAACATCAACAAAGGAGCCTTCGAAATCACGTTGGTCCACCACCTTCCCACCACCCCCCTCAGCACCACCACAACCGCGCAGAACAGGAGAAATCCCTACCCAGACTCGGCCCTCCAACACCGCACACAAGAGCATCGACACTCGCTGCCCCCACGCTCTGCCCGATCGCTTGCCGCCCAGACGCTCGCTGAGATCCAGCTTCTCCCCCCTGTCTCCGCGTGCTACCACGAGGCCCAGCCGCTGTCCGCCCCACACACTCGCTCACGAGGCCGAGACAGCTAGCACCGAGTACCTGCTTCAAACACAGAGCCAGAGATCTTCTTTGCCAGAAAGTAGCCCTCTTCTGTGTCCGGAGCGCCCACTAATTGCTCGTCCCCACGCGGCTCTCCCACCTCCAAAGACCCGCCAATCACTGATCACCGCTCTCCGCAAACCTCACCAGCCCTCGCCCCAGTGAAAGGCCCCAGGGCTCCACAAAAGTCACTCGCTACAAATTCACCGCTTTCGAGCCCTGTTACCACCAGAAGACCCCTTGTTTGACGCGTTTGCCGCATACTTGCTGCCCTCGCCTGATCACAAGCTCTCACCACAGCAACGCATCAACCCGCCCACAACAGACCGGAAACCGGGCCGCGTGCTTGCCACAAGAAAAACTACTCATCAGCATTCACAACTACAACAAATCCCAGTCATGTCATACGAACAACCTGTCTCCACAGCTGCTGAGTTTGCGAACTTTGCTCAGCACAGACAGTACCAGATGCAGAACTTTGCCCACGCTCAACACCCGCATCAGGATCAGATGGTGTACATGGAGCAGAACATGATTCCTGGAAGGGTTATTGCCAATGTTCCGAACGTTCATGTCGCCAACGGAACCCAGGTACCTCAGACTGCAACTCCACAGCAAGCCATGTATGCTGCCTCGCACTACAACAACCAAAGCTTTGAGAGCATCAACGGATACGTCGAGAAGGTACCCGAGGATTTGTATAACTCGATAATGGCTTCCCAGTTCCCAGATGAGCACATCGTTGCTGGCTTGCAGCGACAGATTGATGAACTCCAAGGATTCGAGTCGCAAGGTGCTGGAAGTGGGCAGACATCCACACAATCCACTGAAGAAGGCATCACGTTGGAGGAATTGCTTGAAGACGATCCACTGTTGTCATTCACTACTACTCTGGACAGACAGCGCTCGAACGATACCATCGTGGAGAGCTCCTCGCCTATCAACCCACCATCGGAGCCATCACCAATGACGTCTGTGCCGAACTCCTCAACCTTGATGCAGAACATGAACACCAGTGTTGTGAGTCTCCAAGAAGAGCCATTATACGTCTCTCCACAGGCAGCTGCACCTCCAAGACCACAGAACGGACTGCCAACTCCAGCAAGCTCGACGATATCAGGGAACCATTCATCACCGAACTTGACGCAGCCGAACTACAACACACCCGCTCAGCAGCAACAGATGACGATGCAAGTGCAGTACTCACCTCCAGCAACGATGAATGGAATGCGCCAGGTTCAGGTACCACAGCAAAGGCAGCAGGCTGTCTTGATGGAGAACCAGACCCAGCTACAGGCCAACACACAGATGAGAATGCACCAGGCCATGTTGCAACAACAACAGCATCAACAACAACAGTTCATGCAAGCTCAAGCTCATGCCCAAGCACAGGCACAAGTACAAGCACAGGCTCAAGCCCAAGCTCAAGCCCAGGCTCAGGCCCAGGCTCAAGCACATGCCCAGGCAATCCAAGCTGCACAAGCACAAGCTCAGGCTCATGCCCAGATGCAAGCCCAGGTCCAGGTCCAGCATCAGGTGCAAGTTCTCCCACAGAATGGAGGGTATCAACCTATTCCACCACAACAGCATGTGTTCTATCACCAGGGGCAGGCTCCAGTGCAGGTGATGCCATCACAACACAACATGCATATCCTTCCACCACAGCAGGCCGCACAACCACCCCAGCCACAGGGGAAGCCAGCAGCATTTGATACGCCTACGAAGCCACAAAAGTCCATCCCGCTGATGATCCAGTCTAAGTCACAGCAGATGCCTTTGACTCCACCAACAGCTAGCATGCCACGCATCATCAAGTCGAACTCCACGACGAAGCTTCCGCGTGCCAAGAAGAACTCTGTGTCCAATGGCTCCAGTGGTCCACAGCCAAGATCACTCAAGAAGTCCAAGTCATTTGTGACTACTCCTGCTGTTTCGATCACTAAGACGACCAAGGCTCCACTGTACCAGACGCTTGACTTCTCCAAGCAGACGATCCGTCCTTCGAAGGAGTCCACCAAGGTGGCAGCCAGAACGACAGCCATGAAGGTGAACATTGTGCGGAACTATGAGTTTGTCTACGAGCCAGGTGATGGCAGATTGTCCACCCCACGTCGTCCATCAGCGGGGACAACGCCAACTTCGGCAAAGTTCACTGCGTTTGCCAAACCACCAGCCATTGATGCCGGCGGATACTCGACACACTCTTCGCCGACAAACTCGGAGGGATACAGTCCTTTGACGATGAATGCTGGGCACCACATTACACATCCATCGCCTGTGCCTTCGTCGTTCCAGAGACACAGCCCCACGGAGGGCGTCAACAGTCCAACGGATGGAACCAATGGTGGGAAGTTGAGGAAGAAGAGCGCGCTGTCGCCGGAGAAGACCTCGCCGCCGAGGGCCATGCAGGACGGTATGATTGAGTTCAAGGTGAAGAAGTGATGATGTGTTTGCATTGATTTTTTTTGGGTTTACACTGTCTTTTGTTTGATTTTTGAGGATTCTGGATACACGCTTGGTTGGCGTTGTCCTACTTTTGTTCATGGGTCTCGGGATCGTTTGGGTCTGGGACCGCAAGTTTTCTCTTTGTTTTTGTTGAAGATTTATGGGTATTATTGTGTGCACTGAATATGGCGTTGCACTATTGTCAGATAAGATCTGATTACACGACACGTTTTTATGGTATGATCCTACGCGTAGAACGGGTGATGATAAGTTTGGTGTATGAGGTGGAGATAGGTGTACACTTCAACGAAGATCAAACGACCAACCGGGGGGATGGCTAGAGCTCCAATAAATAAGAATGCTTCTGTTCAACAGGAGCAATAAATAATAAATAGTTTCAGGGAGTGTGTTCCAGGTTGGTTCATGGCTTGTACTCGCTCTCAAAGGCCGGAGTGGTGCGTCTCTTTGGATATCTCAAGTACTTGCCTTGCGAGTCATACGCCAACCATGTCAGTCCTGCTGGGATCCCCACCATGAGCAGCACAAGTGGTGCCAGGTTCTTAGGTGTGACTTTGAATCTTTGGCCATAGGTTTCCCTGTATTCTGGTGCTTGTTGTTAGTGTTGGATCTTGAAGAAGGCAAAAGAGGGGTAGGACTCACGGTAGAAGCGCTCGAAAGCCGGGTCTTTAATCAATGCTAAAGAATATTAGTTGATATTCTGAGAGTAATGAGAGACTGGAAGCCAATACACACGCTCAGGGCCGTTTCCATGCGCCATGTTGTTGGGTTTGATGGCAGTTTTGGTGATGATACAAGAAGGAGTGGGGTTCTCTTTTTTTCAATTGCTCCAAGCTCGCGGCCAGCGGAACAAGCCTCTCTCTTCTCTTCTTCTTCTTGTTCGCAGCTTCACTTCGGATTGTTCTACACACACAGAATGCTCCGGCTGGCACTCACAAATGTATCTTTAACCTCAATCAGGGTTCTATCTGCCTCGGACTTCAAATATCCACACAAGATGTCGCCTCGAAGGTCTCTCCACGATACTTTGTGTTCTGGCCATCATCACGTAGTATCGATCTACCACAGCGCAGTACTCCCAACTCATAAGCCATGTATTCCATTCCATTCAATCAAACCCAGAAAGCCTTATTCCTGATCCTCTTCCTGTTGTTCTTCAAACTCCTCCCCCTTCTCATGCTCACTCTCATCGCTCTCCTCTTCGAACTCGGGCTCGGGCACCTCAATCTCCCTTCCTCTCTCTTCCAGCTCAATGAAC